>JAIFZK010000019.1:6770000-6850000 GCA_027481765.1 Tenualosa thibaudeaui | reverse complement strand
TTCTCACAGTAACATGCAAATTCAGTTTATGAACCTTGAAAAACTGATAATTCATTTTCAACATGCTACACATAGTTGTGTTTGAAAAGACATTTATATGCAGTGATTGTATGTCCCATGACATCTAATAAATGTTAAGTTGGTGTGAAAACCTGGTCTGCTGGGCAATTTGTCCTGCTTGAGTGAGCTACATTAATGCATAATTGTGCCTCTACTATTTTCCAATCAGGAGTTTATTTATCTAGCCTCACACACACACACACACACACACACACACACACACACAGTACACAGCATATGCAGGTCTGTGGTCTGTGGCTTCTGGAGGTTTTTATATGGGGGTAGCTAGACATAATATATGACCAAAAATTAAAGCACAAAACCTCCCCGAAATCTCATTTAGACAAGAGATTCATTACCAGCCTTAATGAAGGGTTCCCCTTTGCAACTCTTGACACATGCTAACATGAAACCACCCACTCTCTCTCTCTCTCTCCCTCCCAGAACCTTGCTGTAGAGTGCAGAGAAGAGAAGTTTTTTTGCATATAATTTCTAGTCTGGATAACTTCAAACGGCAAAGACACTGCCACTAATAACACAAAGGTCAGGAGGAGGGGTTAATTGATTCTCATTCAGACGCCAAGTCTTTTCACCGACAGGTGCTCTCAGCCCCCTTTCGAGCAGCTCGTCCTCACATGAGTCGGCTTGCAAGTCTGTCTCAAGGCTTTAAAATGAGTGTGAGAACATTCCAAAGCCACGCATATTTTTCTTTCCTTCTTTCTTTTTTTTCACTCTCTCTCTCTCCACCAAACGAACCAACGAATATCACAGAAAAAAGAAGAAGAATCAGCGTTACATAAAGACGCACGTTAATATAATGCTATTTAGTGTTAAGTCAGGGAGATTATATTTTATTTAGCCGAAACTAGGTCAGTGGAATTAACTGTTAGTGATTTTTTGGGAAGCTGTTTATGCAGCAGTGCATACGGAGATGATCGGGGGAAGAGTTAAGAGTTAAGCCGTTCGACAGCTCCGAAGTCTTTTTACAGGCATATTATGCTATGCCACAACTAGGCTGCATTATTCATTTTGGCCAAGCTCCATTCATTTTCCCACCCCAATATAGATTAGAAAACTTTTCTTCTGCCTTTTCAAAAGACAGGAGACTTTCAGTGCTGGGTGTGAATGTGTGTGCGTGTATGTGTGTGTGTGCCTGCCTTTATTATGTGTATGGGTGTGTGCATTTGTGTAGGGATGGGTATGAGTGTTTGGTTATCATTTTCTTCTCGCATATGTCTGTGTGTGTGTGTGTGTTGTAACCTAGTACTCTCATGAACTAAGTATTCAATATTTGTCTTGTTGTTGTTGTCATCATCCACCTCTCTTTTTTACATAGAGTAGACGCATGCATGTGTGTATATAAATGTGAGCACATATTTGCATGCGTATGTACATGAATGTGTGTGTGTGTGTGTGTGTGTGTGTGTGTGTGTGTGTGTGTGTAACCAAGGGCTAATGAGGCTGACACAAGGGCCTGTCTCATGTCTATCAGCACTCTGCCACCGACTCTCATTACCCCCGCCAACATCCAATGTCAATCCAGACACTCCATCCATTACCCTGTCGCAATGCATCATGGGACCAAGTGTCTTTGCTAATGACAGACAAGTGGCCCATTGATATTCACCGGCGACCCTCTTTGATCCCCCCCACTCATTAGTGCGCCACCACGCGAGCATCAATCTTGTAGCATTTGTCAGTCTGGGAAGGATCCACGTTGTCATTCCATTCTGGACATTACTCAAGCATAGCTGCCATATTGCTACTAAATCTCATTTTTCTATATTAATGAGGATGAGTTTTTTTTTCTTTCTGCTTTTGGCTGCTAGATGAGTGGGGTATTTTTCTGTGTCAAAGCCCAACACAGCCGACTTTAGGTTTGTGGAGAGAGAATAGCAGTCACAGCGGGAGTCGAGAACAGGATGCAACTCAATCCAACATCCGTGCTGACTGGATCAAGTGTGTGTGTGTACCTGACAAATGGCCTACGTTTAATTGGGATGGATGGTAGAAGGGAGAAGAGGAGAGGCAAGAGGCAAAGTGTTTCTCCATCTGTTCTATTTCACAGAGGATTACAGGCTTGCTTTTGGAACGATGCTTGTGTGTGTGCGTGTGTGTGTGTGTGTGTATGTGTTTACCATGGGTATATGTGTGTGCATGTGAGCGTGAATGTGAGAAGGGAACTAAATGGATAGGTGTGTCTGATGAATTATAGTGGAATGGTATGTGAGAGTAAATTACTGTAAATGTGTGGTGTGTGTATGTGTGTGTGTTTGTTTGTGTGACAGGCTGAGTTTCAGAGATAGAACTATGGATATATAAGGTGTGTGTGTGTGCAGATCTTTTTTGTTCAGTGAGTGTCAGAAAGTGCATTTGAATACATGTGAGAGTGTGTCTGTGTGTATGTTTTTGAGTGTGACTTGGCCAACTCACGTGTGCAGTTGGGTTCGGAGCCAGACCAGGTGCCGTTGGCCAGGCAGGTGCGCGCGGGCGTCCCGGAGAGGCGAAATCCATCCGTGCATGAGTACACGATGGAGTGGGAAAAGGAAGTGCCGTCCACTCGAGATACGCGTCCGTTAGCGGGTGTGCCCGGGTTCCCACACTGCACCGCTGTGGACGGAAGTGGACACAGTTTCAAAATATGCACAAGCGCACACACACATATCACACACGTTACTCTCTCTCTCTCAGTCTCTCTCACTTACTCTATCTTGAAACACATCTCTCTTTCTCTCTCTCTCTCTCTTTCTCTCACACACACACACACACACATACAAATATAGTCATAATCAGCTGCTCTTGATGCCTGATTTAGGCAACACTTCACCACTCCTGGGTTAACAGCCCTAACTTAAAGCTGCTATGTATAATTAACATGGAATACTGTGTGTGTGTGTGTGTGTGTGTATGTGTGTTTTGCAGTTTTGCGCCGTCTTGAGAGCAGCTTTGCATTCACTCTACTTGTATTTAAACTAGATGACATGTGGTAGAGCATGAAAGTACAGGCAAGCTGGGCTGAAGCTAGTTGATATGCATGCTAGGTTCAGTATCTGGACAACACTGTACTTTGTCATTGTTGACGTAACAATGTAACATTGTTTCCTTACATTCTGTTGCTGTTCTCAGGTCATTTTTAGACATTTTAACCTAAAACTTTTATGCATAGCTCCTCCAAACACAGGGGGCACTCATAGCCAAGCCATAGCTAACATGGAGCCTTTAAGGGGCCTTGCTTCATAGTGTCAGGGGAATGTAGCACGTTCATTTTAAAGCCATTTTCTTTTTCCTCAGGTGTTGTTGTGAACATGGGACAAAGTATCAGTGCCAGAGGGCCAGGTGTAAAACAAGCTGTTAGAGAGGCCAGAGCAAAGCTCGTCCATCCGGCCCTGAGAGATGGCTGCCTTCAGGAGGACGCGAGAAACCAACAATCTGTAAATCTACTTTACTGCCGGCTGCTTGCTGCGGCAACCAATAACCTGTTGCCCTGGTGATGGCATGGTCAAGGTGCCAGGCCAAAAATACCTCATTGCAACAAAAAGCAAAACCCATCAAACAGCAACAGCCTCGAGATATGAGGGGAAACAAAAGATTTTCCATTTCCTTCAATATAGTGAAATGCTGGGTATTTACAGTGACATACCCCTCTAAAATACCTCAGCAGAGAAAACTGAATCTGTAAAAATCGATTGGACCTTCCCGCAATAAACTGCAATAAGAGATAACGTAATAAACGGACAAAATAAGTTGAGCGCTATTAAAGTCATCTCAGAGCCTCGAAGAGCCACACAGTGCCTGAAACACTGCCGAGGTCTGTTTGACTCACTCAATTATTTCTGGTTGTCAGTGAGAAAATAAAAATGACACCCTTCCTGTGTGATGTCGGCGCATTTCTATATTTCTAATTCTATTTCTGTAGTAAGAAAAGTAATTAGGGCCTGGTGTGTTTAAAGCTCCTTCAAGCGGAAGCTGACCAGCGTCATCACTTACGTTTGCAGGTGGGCTGCTTGCCCGACCAGGTTCCATTGGGGAAGCAGATCCGCTCGGCGGAGCCATAGAGCGTGTGGCCCGTGTGACAGGTGAAGCGCACCTTACTGCGGAGCTGGAAACTTCCGGCCTCGCGGTTGGCGTGTGCCGGCGTGCCGGGATCCCCACAGCTCCCTGAGCTCTCCCCTGCAGAGAGACAGCAGGAAAGGGAGAATGAAAGAAAGAGGTGTAAAGAGAGAGAAAGAGAGAGAGAGAGAGAACAGGAGAATAAGAGTAAGTGAGATATCATTGGTGTATTTGTGAAAGACAGGGAGATAGAAAGAGAAAGATAAATAGATAGAGTGAGAGAGAGAGAGAGAGAAAGAGAGATTGACAGAGATGAAAAGAATGCGGGTGGAGGTCAGGGGGGGGGGGGACAAAAGAGACAGGTAGAAGAGAGAGTGTAGGTGAGTGAGTGAGATATGAGTGTGTGAGAAAGGGAGAAATTGGAAAAGATTGAGGCAGAGACAGAAACAGAAGGAGGGGAAGAGAGAGAGGGAGAGAGAGAGAGAGAGAGAGACAGAGACTGAGAGAGAGAGAGAGAGAGAGAGAGAGAGAGAGAGAGAGATGTTGACAAAGGAGAGCTCCCGCTGAGTAACAGGCAGGTTATTACTGCATCATGTCTCCAATGGCTATCATATTACAGCTGGAATCCTCATTCTGTTTTGGCTCCTCCTCGGAGACAAGAGGCCCAAGCTTTATAGGTGCTCTATCACTGCACACCAGTGGAGCAAAAGAAAGCAGAATTATACAAATCTGAGGACAACAGTAGCCCTACAGTCCATGTCGTAAGTCATGGCAGGTGTACAGAGACGATATGTGTAAAAATGTTCTAAATTACAGAGACAGAGAGAAATCCATTTATACAGTGGTCTTCGCTGGTGTATTTCATGAGCAGTGGGAGATGCACTTTAAGTGAAGGTTGCCATGTCAACCTGTTAGAATGAGCATCCCTTCACTGGCTTGCATGTGCCTCTGACACCTACAGTCTTGTGCCTCTGACACCTACTTGATGTCCTGTTTAGACAGAGGGAATTGTTTGTATGTGTGTGTGTGTGCGTGTTTAATTCAACATCTGCTGCGTGGTCTCACGTCTCCATCTGGGGAATCAGTGGAAAAGCACATGTTCTTGAACATCCACACACGTACGTACATACATACATATATACATTTTATACAGTGGATATAAAAATGTAAGCACTATACTACTTGGACTGTCTGTAGGTGTATATAAATAATACTGGTGAGGACTGAACAGGAATAGCAATGATGCCAGTTTATGATCATAAATTCCCCTTTGGATGGATGCACAGAGGTATGGGACAGAATATCAATTTAGAAAGATGATATAATTGATATTAAGTGATATAATTTATTTCAATTCATTGAAAGATAAATCCCACTGACGTGTAGTCTTAACAACTCCCGTTGCTACAGCATGCTAATTACTATTGCAGGATACATTTCTTTCTGCAGTTACTAGCACACAATGCTATGCATGTATTCCTTTCTTTGTGTGTGTGTGTGTGTTTTTATTAGAGGTAGGAGGACAAGAGTGATATGTTTTGTGTGTGACAGCCATTTCAAAGAACTTTTTTGCACAAATGAAAATGACGGTGAGAGAGGGAGCGAGAAGGGGAATGCTAATGGAGGAAAATCACCGGGTGTAGCCGTGGTTAGCACAAAACCTGTCAAACAGGAGGATGATTTTAATCATCGCAAAATGGATGCAAAAATATGGTATGGATGGAAATGAGTCACCGTGGCTGCCTTTTAAACCACCAGCGACATATTTGTGAGTCAAATGACTTAATGAGTTCAATTAACCTCAGATGTTGTCTACATGTTGTTCAGCTCACTAGGCAAGCATATCGAGGCCACCATTACAGTTTCACGCACAAGAACATTTTCTCTGCATTAACAGGGGATTATCTGATTCTGCTGTGAGTGTGTGTGTGTGTGTAGACATGTACAGGGGGGTTACACATAACCATTAATCAGTAGGTGGATAAATAAATAATTACAACTGTGTCCAGCCTGTGTCATACCTTCCTCTGATATCCAGCCTTTGACCTGAATTACATCCCAATTAATTATGAGTGCGATGTGAGATCTCTTTCCATGGTGTGTGTGCACCGTAGCATTTCGAGAGAGCGTTTCCTGTGCACAACTATCTGCCACGCCTCAAGGGGGCCGTTTATCCTGTGATTAAAAACTAGCCGGGGGGCAATTCCCTCCAGGGCACACTGCCCACCCCCCACCACACCACCACCGATCAGAGGCGTCTTGAGCTGGCTGGTTGGTCCTCGTGTGTGTGCTGTGTCATCCTAGGCTTTGTTCATAAGTAAATGGAGATGTTGCAGTGCTCAGCTACCCCCACCAACCCCCAGACTTTTTCCCACAGAAGAAGAAGGGAATCTTGTTATTCTTTTTTTCTCTCATCTCTTTTTCTCTCTATCCCTCTCTCTCTCTCTCTCTCGACCCTCCCTGCTCCCCATGTGAAATCTGGGACATGACTTCCCCTTTTCAAGGTAGATGAGAGGACGTGTTTCAGCTCATTTTAACCGCCACTTCACATGGTATGATGACACCCAAAGACACACACAGACACACACATACACACACACACACACACAGTCATACCATACTTAACTGTGTGTGTGTGTGTTGAGAAGCAGAATAGAGTGAGGAAGCGGTCATATTCATTGGGGAAGACCTGGCCAGGCACAGTGCCGAGTGTGCCGGTTCACAAAGGAGCAAGGTTTGTTTAGCAGACACTTTGACCAATTTAGAGTGTGCCGTTCCAGTATGTTTACTATTTCAGCATTTAGCTGACGCTCTGGTCTGATTGAGAGTGACTTATAGGCCAATTACAGGGTTAACTCCGGGGTTAAGTGCCTTGTTCAAAGACACAACAGTGTACAGACAGGAATGAAAGACCACAGCTTTCTGCCTGTTTGTGCTTTAAAGTCGAGTTTCCTCTGGACTACACTATCTGCTTGTGTGTGTGTGTGTGTGTGTGCGTGTGTGTTATCAATGATAACACTATGATATGATAACATGTTATTAACATATATACATATACATATATAGCTATGGGACTTCCATGAAAGTGGCCGTTTTTTGCTAGACTTTGAAGTATAGATTTTATATGTGTATATCTGCTACACATATGGAGACATGTGTGGACATACACATTATATGCTATGAATGTAATTTACATATACATATATAATTTACACTTTTGTATCCCATACACCTCTGTAAAATATGCAATAGGTCAATGTAGGTGTTATACCAAGCTTGCCAACACCAGGGCTCTCCAACAGGTGGCTGCTTAAGAGTAGTTCTCCAAAGGGTAAAAGGAAATGTAAATAAATCTCATAACATAATCATAAAAGGTATTAGTAGTAGTATAGCTTTCAGATGAGAGTTGATGTTATTGGTGCCAGATTTGACAATAACTATGGAAAATAAAGGGACCATGTGTGAAAATGGTAGTCGCACTCAACCACGTTGATTTTGTTCAAGTAGCAACAAACTAGGTGGGGGACCACCCCTACTCCACACTTACTACTGTACTATAATGTGATACATTAATGTGCTAATGTATAACAATGTGCAACTATAAATACTCCTATTTATCCAGAGTGGTTAGTTGACAGCCTATCCAGGTGGTGGTAGTTGTCCACTGTGCGGCCTTAAAAGGTGGTGTAGCCATCTCTGCCATGGTGTATGCTCGTAAACCCACTCACTCACGTCAAACAAGTCAAATATGCTACGCTGCCATTCGAGTCTGATGATGATATGATCAAGATGCAATCATATTCACAGTGCCACAGGCTGCTTACTAGCAAGCACACACTTAATCTCATTTAGTGCTTTTATCTGTTTTCCTATAACTTACTGTAAAAAAAGTTCCCAAGGTCAAATAAAGGCAGGCTGCCTGATAGTTACAATCATATTAGGAGAGTAACAAATAGCCTTTTTCATTTTGTTGACTTAAGTCACCATTGGTGTTATCATGTATGGATTCAAAAAATAGCCTTGGTGTGTGGCGTGGTGTTCCTGATGAAAGCTTGTTTGCTTGAAACTTTCGCAGGCAAAGGTGAGCCAACTCTCCTTGTGCGCTGCGACAGCTCCGACTCCCACTAATTGGAACAGAGGTTGGGTGTGAAGTCTCTGTCCACCCACACCGCCTTGCACTTGCAGCAGCATAATGAAGCTTTGAAGGTTGAAGTTACATGGGAGTCAGGGAGAGTGAAGGAAAAAAAGGAAGGAATGACAGAAAGACAGAAATAAAGAGAGAGGAAGACACATAGACAGGAGGGATGGAAGGAAAGAAAGACAGGACAGAAAGAGAGGAAAGAAAATGACTTGTCTGTGTGAGACCTGACAGTAACTGATCCATACTGCATTGATCTTCTTTGAACTTCTCTGTCCCTTTGTCTTACTGGACCCCACGGAAGACACCATACCATGCCAGCCATGAGTATCATATCCAATGTGCTTTGAGTAGATAAGTGATCTTCAGCCGACAATAGCACAAGGCACTGGCTATCTTGGACACAATATTGAATAGCTCAATGCCAGAGGTAGTGTAGCAGTTAAGTAACCTGGCTACCCCGTAGCCTGAAAACTGTGGGGTTTGAATCTCTACTGCCACTGTTGAGCCACTGAACAAGACACTGAATCCTAAGCTGTTCTAGGGGGACAAGAACCATGAAGTAATTGACAAATGAAGTTGCTTTGGATAAAAATGTGAAAATAAATGCAAATAAAAATAATTATCTTGGTCAAATCACCTTGTGCAGTTTAGGAAAGAAACGCAACACAAATCTCCAGTGCCTACCTATCACTGCATCTCTAGGTAGTGTGAGTTGAGATCCAAGTGTTTGCGGGGCAAAACCTGGGAGACGGGAGAAAGGCGTTGCAATCTAATGAAGCTGAAAGTGGGGGAGGAAAGCCCCAATGATCTGTGGCTACGCTGTGAACTGGGACATCAAAACTATGCAGAGAGGACGGGGGAATAATCACAGAGAATACAGAAGTACTTTGCCCCACCGGGTTTTTTTTTTCGGAGAATCCCCCCGTGCTCCCCCAGCACAGTAATATTCACCACACACAGCAAAGAAAGAAAGAAAGAGAGAGAGAGAGAGAGAGAAATCTTCGCTAGCGTTTCTTCTTTTTTGGGTCAATGAATTCACTCAATTCACAGCCTGTGGAAAAGTCTGCATGTGTGTGAGAGAGAATTTGTATATTAGTTTCTGTGCGTGTGATCGCACATTGTGTGTGTGTGTGTGTGTGAGTATACTTCTGCCTGTAGTAAAGAGGGGTGCTGTGCTTCCTTTAAAGGGCATATTTTTGGGAGAGACAGAGTGAGAGAGAAAGAGAAATGAGGTATGTAAGTGTGTGTGTGTGCAAGAGCCAAGTATTATGAGTATGTTATGAGTCTGTATATCTGTGTATGTGAAAGTGATGTCATACTTCATATCCCTTGGTATAGGCATTAATGTGTGTGTGTGTGTTAAAGATAATGGATTTTAATGTACAACAACTCATCTGAACTGATCATCTGAGAAGCGTGTCTATTTGTGAACATACAGTATATGTGAATATGTGTGAATGTTTGTGTGTGTGGGTGAGAGAGATACCAAGTGTCAGTATGCAGACTTCAAAACACCTGAGCATGTGTATGTGTTCACTTGTGTGCGCATATATGTATTTGTGAGTGTGTGTGTGTGTGTGTTTGTGTCGGTGGGTGTGCATGTGTGTGCACATGTGTCAACTCGCACCTGAGCAGTGTGGCAGTGGGGCGCTCCAGTGACCATTGAGCTGACAGGTGCGCGACGTCTCACCCATCAGTTCCCTCCCGCTGGAGCAGGTGTAGTGCACTGTGGAGCCAAACGTGAACTTCTCCCCGACTAACACCCCGTGAGGTGGCACCCCAGGGTGACCGCAGTCAATCTCTGAAATGACGAGAGCCAAGAATAGTCCTCCAAGTAAAAAACAAAACTCAGGAAAATAAATATATATATATATATATATATGATAAATATATAAATAAATACATTGACACTCCTGCTGCAGCAAAGAGGAGCACAGTTACATTTCATAACAAGAAAATGCATCTGTCAAGGGAAATACAATATGCATGTTCCTTTGAGGAAATGAGGATTAAGAAACTGTCTGTCTGTAAAACTGTTCTAAAAATAGGGTTCCTCAATTACTTTGCATAGAACACACAGTCTAGGATAGCATCTGCACTTCCTTATGCTCCAGCGAGCTGATGTGTTCTACACATGACATACAGATGCTTGCTCTGACACTACGTCACAAAGTGGCCAAAGCTTCATGGATGTGGAGAAAGCTTCGAGAACACTTCTCCTGAGACAGACGGCTGACAACTAGAACAGCATCTCCATGTATTTGCTGGTATTAGCAAATGTGTGTGTTAAGAGCGAGACAAGGCACGGTGGAAATCCTTTCATCTTCCAGTGGAGTTGTACTCTCCACATTCAACTCCGTCAGGTTTGATTTGGGCTTGGACAGAAGAGGTGCAGGGGTACATCTATTTTAATCCGATTTTATGCTTGTGAAAGCAGTTTGCAGGTGTGATGACAGCCCGCACTCACATAAAATGATTCCGAGAGGCATAAATGATGGAACAGAGGCAATTTACAAACGTTTCTGTTCTCACTAAAAAAAACACACACACACAGAGAGAGACAGAGACGGAGACAGAGTAAAGGGGAGAGAGTCAGAGAGAGAGAGGCAGAGAGAGAGAGCACAGACGTGAGGAGTTAGAGAGAATGACAGCACTTTTGCTCAGATATCTCTCCACAGTTACTAATACTACGCACAGAACACACAAATCCCTGAGCAGATACAGACTAAGCAGCCATAGTCTGGCTATAAAAAAGGGCAGACATAGACAGACCTGGCTACCTGAAGAAGAAAGGCTGTGCACAAAACGTAACCAAGGCACTGTAGAAACTGAACTTCATTTTCTAAGGGAATGCAGCCAATGGAAAGAAATATGTAACCAGTTCTTTCCTGAATTCGGAAATACACATCCTGACTTTCCAAACCTAGAAGACAACAAGTAACTGTAAATACTTCTAGGTGAGGAACAAGAGAGTGCAAGAGTTGCAGCCAGGTATGTGAATGCCTGCCATAGAGAGAGGCATGTATTGCCATGTACAGATACCCCCTCCACACACAGACACACAGTGTATGATTAATTGTGTTCTGTCCTAGTTTACTTTTGTGTGCACACCACTTGTACTTGTATAACTAGAAATGCTTTGACAATGCAATGTGTATTTTTGACATGCCAATGAAGCTCTATGGAACTGAATTGAATTGAATTGAGAGGCAGAGAGAGAGAGATAGAGAGAGAGCATAGACATGAGGACATGAGGAGAAAATGACAGCACTTTTTTCTCGGAGTGCTCAGTACCAAGGTCCCTAAGCTCATTCATTTACCATTCTAATTCCAGCTTATGAAAAACACTCTGCCGTAGAGAGAGGAAAAGGAGAAATCAGGTTAGTCTCTTCCCCATACTCTTTTCCACTCTCTCTCTCTCTTTCTATCTCTCTTTCTCTCTATCTCTCTCTTTTCCACTCTCTTGCTCCCACCCGCCAGCTCTCTCTCTCTCTGACTCCAGTGCGGATTCTCTCTCTTTCATGCTTTGGGGAACCACTGTCCACACATCAAGAGTGCTTGTCAGAGACCCAGGTTCTGATCCAATTAGTCGGTGGGATGTCCATAACAAAGGGGAAGGCAGCAGCCAATTAGTGCCTTGCGGCCAAGCAGCCCTTCTCTTAACCAGAGCCAACCCGCTGCTGAACCACCTACATAATCAGTACTTGACCCCACACGACCCCACATTCATTACACGTTTTAAAAATAAAACAATTGGTTATGATGAATGATGCTGAAAAAAAAAAGGAAAAGGACAAAAGAACATGCTAATGTTAGCCAACTGTCATAGCCATGGGCGTGTGGGCTTTGCAAGAAGTCTTTAAATATTGCAAAGATGATCCTCACTGTGTGTGGAAACTTAAACTCTCAGCTGAAGGGTCAGAGAAACACAAGAGACCAAGCCTTGGATCAAGGCTTCCTCCACAGAGGCTTAGGGAATGAAGGAAAAGCAAAGAAAGAGATGAAAACAAAGATGTAGACGAAGATGATGAAGGATGAAGGAGTTGACTCACCAATGCACTCTGGTAAGGGCTTGTCCCAGTAACCTGTAGGCTGGCATGTAAGCACAGACGAGCCGAACAGATAATAGCCAGGATTGCAATCGAAGGAGACCACGGTTCCAAAGGTGAAATTGCCATGTTCGATTTTGCTCTGCCTGATTGAGTTGGCTGGGATTCCAGGATCAGTGCAGTTGACCACTAGAGGAAGACAATGTTAATTTGAGAAAAAACGTGAGCACAAATGAACTTGGCAAATGAGATGCATAACTCAGTCTCACCACGTTGTTAAATATATTATAGTGTGTGCAACAGAGACACTCCTGCAGCGTAAACAGGGATCCAGACTGTAATAAATACGATACCAAATTAAGTCCTCAGAACACTTTTGCTGCAGGGTGGCAAAGTCCCGGAGAATTCCTCCAGCTAGAGTTGTTAAATATAAAAGAAGCCCAAGCTAATCATTTTGAAAAATTTGGTCGGGATGAAATTGGTTTTATTCATTCTGTAATTACTACTACAGCACGCCTGGAACAGTGAAAATAAAACATGTCCGAAAGTCAGTCGTGACCACCAATGAAAATTGAATATGCTGAAATCATTCTGCCAGATCATTCTGCCTTTGCAATGTTTGTGTGTCTGTCTGTGTGTGTGTGTGTGTGTGTGTGTCTGTATGTGTGTGTCTGTCTGTGTGTACATGTCTGTGTGTGTGTGTGTGTAAGTGTGCTTAAATTAACAATGTAATGTGACTGGGATTTAGGGGAAGCTGGCTGGTTGGTTAAGTCTTGGCTGGCGTAAGCTACCTCTGCAGAGGGGAGGCTGGTGGCTCCACTGTCTGTTGGCCTGGCACTGCGTTTGGGAGGGCCCCTCCAGGATGTAGCCATTGTTGCACACGAAGCTCACCACGTCATTGAGGTTGAATCCCTCGCCCACCGCGCGGCCGTAGATGGGACTGCCTGGATGGCCGCAACTCACGGCTTTGTATCACAAAACACAGGCGAGCACCTTGTTAAAATGGGTCAGGAAAACAAGGATGTGGAGACTGCCAATAGTTCATTATCTGATTCATTGAGCTAACTGGTACATCTAAAAGCCATGGCTTTTACAGTGCAATATACAGCTTTATGACCTTGTAGGCCGAGCACCCATAATTCTGTCATATCATGACTGACTGGCAATGATACAGCCTCACTAACCAACATAAACCATCAAGTAAAACCCTATTTTACTGTACTCGTTCCCGACTCGTTATGCAGGCCTCTTCCCCCTTAAACAATTCTTGGGATTGCTACACCGATGGCCATGGCCTACAATGTTTGCACAATTCTGAATATAGCCGCGTGTGGATTAACATCACGCAACTCTTTTGCCGTAACAACTTTAGTATGCAAACCATTGGTTTAATAAACCAGAAAATTGGCAATTTGAATAGGACTGACTCTAGTCTTGTTGACATAGTTAATGTGTGGATTTAGCTGCTAAAAGACCTGTTTACAACATTGCTCGAACTTTTGCTACCCTTTCCATGAGCTTTGTTTGCTTTCACTGAAGCAGTGTTTGCTCGGCATTCCTGTTGTACTTTTCAATCTCGGCAGCTGCTTCAGTGAGTTTAGTGTAAAAAAATTAGGGCTTGTTTTCTCAATTTTCCTTGAATGCCTTCACAGCTTGTATTGTGTGTGGGCTGTGGTGGTAAAAATAAAAGTGCAGAAAAAACTTGAAAATTGAATTCATGATTTGTTTTTGTTTTTTTTTGTCATCCTAGGACATGCCAATTATTGTCTGCAATTGAAATTCAAGGTCTGTTGATTTAAAAATAAATGGTCAGGGCGTTCTTGAAATTTTCTTTTTTTCCCTTCCACATCACGATTCCTCTATTTCTGTCTTACTGGACTGTGGGCACCATATTTAAAACCATGTTGTCAACAACCACTGAATTCCCCATCCACCCATCCCCACCCCAATCACTAGCATAAACTGTGTCTCGGTTGTGGGAGAGATGGGCACTCACACACACAGGAGGGAAGCTGGCCAGACCACTGGTGGTCCTGCTGGCAGATGCGCACGGATGAGCCCAGGAGCCTGAAGCCGGCGTTACACTGGTACACCACTGTGTCCCTGTATCCAAAGTTCTCGCCCACCACCTGCCCGTTTACGATGGTCTCTGGGACTCCACAGTGACCAGCTGCAGAAAAATAATAATAACTATAACAAAAACTATATGACCAATAACAAAAACCATATGCGCTGAGCCCATTGTCTATACTGTGTTAGTATTGAAAGATGTAGGAAATAAGAGAGAAACAAGTAAGATGCAGCTAGGTAAATTACAATGTGTTTAAGAGCAGTGTGAAGTACTCAGCCCACAGATGTTTCTAGAAACAGATGGTGTAATGCTAGACAGGTACTAAGCAGACTGTCACTGCTCTTTTATACATGCCCAGCAATGATAAGCACTATAAACAGATTTATGGAGAATCAATTTATGGCATGCTAGGCTACAAGCAGAGAAGTGAGATTCAGCAATTGTCATCTTGTTGACTACAGCCCTATCAGTAATTGCCGCAGGTGCTCAGCTATCACAGGAGTAAGTGTGAGAGTCATTTATACTCATGACAGGTATAACAGGATGCCAAATGTTCTAGAAATATGTGACACCAACAAAACTGCAACCTCATTCAAAAAAACAAGACAGCTTAGCAGAACAAATAACAAATGCACTGGCCCCGTGGAAGTGTCTGGCGGGCGCTGCTGAACTTAGGGGCTGTGAGGTTTGATCATTTGAAACTTTCCCTTGATGGGAGAAGGTCTCACACTTGACTGGAGCCTCATCTGTGCCACTGCCATGAAGGGGCTTTAAAGCGAATTAATGGAGCTCTCCATCTCTCTCTCCACGCACACACACACACACACACACACACACACACACACACACTCACACACACACACACACATACATACACACACATACATACACACACACACACACACACACACTCTCTCTCTCCAGTTGCTGGGGCTCACTGCTTTCAGCTTTGCTATTCATTTTCCCCTAACCTCAGCGCGGACCAGAATAACAGCGAAAGACACAGTGAAATCAGTGGGCATAAACACCACAAGTGAATGCATCTGCGGAAATTCTGTTATGTGCTAGAGAGACAATAGAAGGTCCCAGAAGGTACCGAGGCAGTGGGTCTCGGGTCCGCTCCAGAGTCCTGAGGTCAGGCACTCGCGGACCATGGAGCCCACGAGGACGTAGCCGGTGTTGCAGGTGAAAATGGCCGTGGCGCCGAAGGTTGTCTGTGTTCCAATTTTCCTCCCATTAGGCGGGGTAGGCAGCTCCCCACATGAAATAACTGCGGATTGAGAGGCAATAGAGAGAGAAGAATGAGTTGGCGTTCGCCGCAAAGTCAAAGGTACAACTGTAATTTACGCCCAATTTGGAAGGGACTCCCACTTCTGTTCCTCGGGACACACACAGAAAAAAAAAAAAAAAAAAACACTAGGGATGTAATACACACACTGATGTAAGTATACACATACACACACACACACACAGGCAAATATGCAGGGGAGAGAAAAACGGCACTGTCATGTGCCAATGATTAGAGAATAAGAGCACTCATTAATTTTGGAGGTGACTTCTATCTTTCTCTCACCACAGGACCCCCCCAACCCCCCTCCCCCTCCCCCCACCTTTCCTAAGTGTTTGTGTAGCCGTGCGCAGCCTTAGTCACTGTCTGTGTTTGTTCCCCCGCTGAGCCGTGTTTTGCCACTGTCCTTTGATATTTGTCATTTTACAGAATTGCCAGGGCCCCTTTTTTTCCCAGGGCCTGAGATGAGAACAGGATCCTATCGGTGATAGCTTGGGTGATAAAGTGCTCTTACTGTCGCTTGGTGCAATTCTTTGCCTTGGACCATCTCAGAGGAGGGTGGCAGCAGGATGCCGCTGGGGTGTTTGTCATTTCTGCACGTTATAGATGACACCCAGCTTTTTTTTTGGTTTGGTTTAGCTTTTCACACAGCATAGTCCTTTTGAAATCATTGTTCTGATCGCACCTCAAAATGCTGATAAATGGCACTGCAAGTGCTGCCAGCCCAAAGCAACAGATAATGGGAGCATGTGAATAAGGCAGCCATCCAAGTTATTTTTTTTTAATTAATTTATTATTTCAACCTTTTTTCTTGGTGGGGGAGGGGGGTTGTTTGAGCAAAGACATGAGATTTCTCAGCAATCAATGCAATCAGTGCAGTGTAAATAAAAAGCACTTATCTGATTTCTCATCCTGCGCTCACTGAATGTGATGGTTTTGCAATAGTTTGCCAGGCAATGGTTTTGCACTTGTTTGTCACGGAATAGTTTTGCACTCATTTACCATGCAATGGTTTTGCACTCGTCTGCACTCTCACCACCCACTCCCACCAGCTGAACTTACTCCTGCAGCGAGGCCTCTCGTTACGCCAGCTCCAGGTGCCATTGGCGGTGCAGTGGATGTGAGAGGGCCCCAGGCGGTAGTAACCAGGGTTGCAGGTGAAGGCCACTCTGGTACCGTACTCATAGCGTGAGCCGTTGACGATTCGCCACTTGCCGTGATCCAGGGTGAAGGAGCCGATACTGGGGCACACCATGACTGCAGGCAGACGGCAAGAGTATTTCTTATAACACCATGAGCTCCCTCTTTAAAACATGCCTTTCCCTTTTCAATACAAGTAGTGCTACATCCAAAAGAACCTTCGTCCCCAACTAATAACTTAACATGACTAACTTTATTTCACTGCATTTTTACTTACTCTAGTCTGTCTTGATCATTTCTCCTGCTTGTCAGTTCATTACTTCCCTGGTTGTCACTATAACTTATGTACTTGTCATCCCCTGTTGTTTACATACCTCATTATTGCTATAAACTGTTGTTTATATACCTCTATACCTCTGTTGTTTAAATACCTCTATACCTCTAAAGTCTCCTTTTGCACAATAACTGGAATGCCAGTCCTTACTTGTAAGTAACTTTTCATAAAGCCATCAGCAAAATGAATAAATGTTAAAGTCAATATATCTCTCTGCAGAGACAGAGGAAAGTCACTCAGTGCATACCACTTACTAGAAAAGCATGTCTTTCAAAGTGATATTTTTCTGTAACATTTGCCACAGAGATTACAAAAGATTTTTCTCAGAAGTGGGGTAAGTCATGCAAAATGTCAGAGCATTGCTATTTGACTCTCTACAGCAGTACACAATGGGAAAATTAATAATAAAAGTCTTATCGATTCTAAACTGCATTGATCCCAGTGTGTAGTTATTTGACTATGAAGAAAATTGCGTTATGTGGGAAGTACAGCATGAATTAATCCTGTACAAAGCACTTTTATTCTCTATCCTTTTATTTTATACCCTACATTCTTTTATGTAGGAAATGAGTCATTTACAAAGGGATAGAGGGCACAGAGTGATATTGTTGTTTTGCATATTTTACAGAAACACTGGGTCCTGCATGCAAATTAGTTGAATATTTTGCCCAAGCATTGAATCACATATTGATTAGTAAATCATCCATTCACAACTTGTATTTCTAAAGTCCTAACCTAAATTATCATACCTCTGTATCTGTAATCTGTACAACCGTGTCTCTCGAAAGACCACAGTTGAGTGCTTACAGGTACAAGTGCTGTTGCCAAATGAACTCCCTCCTCCATCCAAAATCACAAACACAAACACAAACACGCACACTCATGCACGAGCAAACATCTCTCAGCGGCTCACCGGTGCACCGCGGGATCTTGTTGTGACTGCTCCATAGTCCGTCAGCCTGACACACCGTGCTGGTCACCTCCTTAGAGGAGAGGCGGAAGCCCTCGTTGCAGAAGTAGGTCGCCCGGGTGCCCACTGAGTAATCCGGTGCCAGCACGCCGCCATTGACTGGCGCCGCGGGCATGCCGCAAGACACCGCTGGGGTGAGGGGGACCAAGGGGTTGGGAGGAGACAGAGACAGAGGTGGAATTGGAGCATGGGAAGAAAGGGTGTCACAGTGTGAGTAAACGCAACCTTTTTTTTGCACTTTTGTCTGTGTGTGTGTGTATGTGTGTGTCTGTGTTCATATGTGTTTGTGTGTGCGTGTACACGTGTGTCTGTGTGTGTGTATGTGTGCATATGTGTTTGTGTGTGTGTTTTCCACAACAAGTCGTATTTGTTAGCAGAGCATCAACGGCTATGCCTACAGGGGCCAACTTCTCACACACTCCCCCCCAGAGTGTTGATTTAGGATTGCAGTCTGCCTGTCTGTATCCACACTCGGCTGCCTGCGAGACATAACAAGGCTAAGGATAATTCAAAATCAGCCTGAGTCTCAGGGAGACAACACCAGAGTCCTTTGACAACGTTTAAATCCCAGCCCTTTGTACTTAGAAATATAAAGACATGCTCATATCGGTGTGTTCCTCTGCTGCTGTTTTTGCACTCTGAATGTCAAAGTCTCAGCTCCTGCACAATAAAGAAGCTTCTAGAGAGCATATCTGAGACGTTACGACAAATCCTGTGGTTTTGAAAGATAGCATAAATTTACATGACCATGTAAGTCAATCATCTGACAGGAAGTGAGAACAAAAGCATTATTTATGTCTCCTCAGGCAGTGTAGAGCACTGCCTAGGGTGAACTGTTGAAACAAGGGGGTGGGGGTGGGGGGGAGGGGGGCGGGGGCTTAGCTGCACTAGCCAAATGGAGGATAGCTTGGCTTGATGCCACTGCCTCTGCAATCACAGAGATGAGAGATCCCCCCCCCCCCCTCGTTCATCACCAATGGTTTTAATTCCAAATCAGTTTATAGAATAAATTCCAAATAATTTCCCCACCTCATTACGCATGCCCAAACACTGACCTCCGCATTTACTGTTCACTTTGGATTTGACCTCCACCTCTCTGCATTTTTTTTCAGTTGAGATCTTAAAAGGGTGTGAACCCACTTAGCCAACACTGCAGAAATGTTTTCCAATTGAGCAGGACTAGCGCAAAAAAATAGGAAGGAAAAATAAATACAAGCTTGTAGTTTTGGAATTGGTTCAAAGTGGCACGGAGGACAGGCAACATAATGAGATGTGCGATTATTGGTCATTTAAAAAAAACCTAATCTAATAAATCAGAGCCTGCAACTCTTCACAATCCTCCAGCATTTTAATGAGCGATGTGACACCAGCGGCCTCCTTTGTCATTTAAAAGCTGTTCATTAGACAGAACAAAAAAGGGCATTGATCTCTATGGCCTCTGCCTTTGCACTGCTTGCTGGATAAAGCACTCAAATAGTTCTCATTCTGTCCTCCAAATGTGATGCACAAATCGGGATTTACAATGCAGCGATAAAAATGTAGCCAGACACTACATTTCCCTAAAAAAAAAAAAAACACACACACACACATACTGACACACTTCTTTAATAAGAAACAGCTCATTCATTTTTCTTTCTTTCTTTCTTTCTCCAAATAACATCAAGCCAACAGTGGCACCAAGCACAAAGGGCAGCCACTCGGCATTTGAGACCTAATACCTTGAGTGTTACGCCGAGTGATTTCCCCAGGCGACCTGGCCACCATCCAGAGTACTGCAGCAAGAAAAACTTAGGGCACGCACACACACACGCCAAAACACAAGCACAAATGCAAATGGAAAAAACTGCACTCACCTTGGCATGCAGGCACTGAGGAGTCCCAGGTAAGGTGGCCGAAGGGCGTCTTGCGGCACACGGCCGAGCCTTTGCCGATGAGGCGGTAGCCACGGTCGCAGGCCCAGCGCACCACGCTGTTCACATGTCCGCCCGTCTGGCTCATGACGAAACCGTGCTGTGGGGAGTCTGGAGTGCTACAGTACATGGCTAGGTGGGTGGGGGGGGAGGTAGAGGAGTGGAGAGAGGGGTTAGAGGGGTGGAGGTATGGGGGAACACAAACAATCTGAGCAGATGCTTTGCAACCATAAATCAATTTTTTTGGGGGGCCCACTGGGGGTCCACTGACATAAAGCTCAGTTGAGAAATAATAGCAATGTTGGTCAAGGGTGAGCACATTCAATTATGAAAGCACTGGCCCCCACGAATCCTGTTACACTTTATCTGTAAACATTTGTATTTGGAGCTTTGCCAAAACAAGAGGACTTGTCAGTCATAATGAGATGAAATAAAGCAAGAGAGAGAGAGAGAGAGAGTATCAGACACCCAGTCATAGAAAGCAAATTGGGTCTGTGTCTCGACCTAAAAAAAAACAGTTTCTTTCCCTCTCTCTGTCTCTCTCCCTATGCCCCTCTCTCTCTCTCTCTCTCTCTCACCCTCTCTTGCTCATTCTTCCCTTCTCAGGGGAGGCAGTAGTTCAGCATTTCAGAGAATATTACCAAACAGCACAGGGCCCTTTGAAGGCGTCTCTGCCGGGTCCCAAAATAATCAAGTGTGCACAGAAGAGTGAGGGAGCGAGCAGGAGTGCCAGATAGGGGTGGGAATCAAGAACCGTGAATCGAGTAGAATCAAGAATCAAAAGCTTCAATTCACTGGTATCGCATCCCTTTGACATTATCAATTCCTCTTATCAGTGCTGACATGTTTCTCAGACCATTGTCACTGGATCTTTCAGATACAAATTTGAAATGGATAACACTGCTTTACATGGTTTTCTTCATTCTAATAATCTGCTACTGTCACCTTAGTGGTATGGGCTATTTTATTGGCCAATGTGCTGATACTGAAAACCTGTGTAGACTACCATCTAAACAAGGAGGAGTAAGGAATTGGTCAGAGAATTGATAAAGAGCTGGACCGATAAGCAGAATCGATAATGGCACAGATATTGATAAAATCCTATCAGTTCCCACCCCTAGTGTCAGAGCAGAAGGCATTCTTTGCAGGATCAGCTCCACACTGGAGGAACTGGGGAAAAAAAGACCCTTTAAGCACCAGGTGTCCTGGGTGTCGAAAGGCCTTGGCTGTTACCTAGAGGGTAGTCGCCCTAGGAAATTAACACGCTCGGTCATAAATGCCATATTGAACTGTGTGCAGTGCAGCTCGGCACAGAGCGGCGGGTGAAGATTATTCATTATTAATAGACATCCAAACAAGACTCCACTGCAATCATGCGGATGGCTTCATGAGCATTTTACCAGAGGAGACAGACAAGCACGCAGACAGACTAAGACAGAGGGGGATAGCAACTACGGATGGATGAATAAATATCTAACATTCTAGAGGAGACAGACAAACAGGTCAGACAGACAGACATATAGACACAAACAGACAGACAAAGATACATATATATAGATAGATAGACAGACAGACAGACAGACAGACAGATAGATAGATAGATAGACATTGGTGGCAGGCCAGGTCAGTAAGGTCAAAATGGTGAAAATAAAATACAACTGAAAACAAACAATCCTAAAATATACAGTCAAATGTCCACATACATGCACATGTGCTCACATACCAAATGATTTAACACAACAGAATGGACACAAACAATACAGAACACCCATGCAACTGAAAAGGTATTAACAGTAGGGGATACATACTTTGATACTCACCAACGTATGTAATGCGGAAGCCCTTCTTGTTGGTGCCGTGGTCAGACGACCAGCGCAGCAGCAACTGGTGCCCACTGGTGGTGATGTTGAAGGGCACCGGCAGGTCTCCGCTCAGGGCTGCAAGGCTCGGACTGTAGATGTTGGGCCCTTTAAACCAAACACATCAACAGGTTCCCAGTCAAAAACACCTGTAAAGGTGCAGTGAATGGTTCTCATTCACCAAAAGATTCAGATTCAAATTCTGATATTTTAGTGTTTACATAACTTTGTAAAGCTTTCACCTATGGTATAATTTTTATAACGGCCAATTAAATAATTAATAAATGTGACTTGGTATTGTGTAGGTGAGCACAATCAGGACACACTGGACAATATAAAAGGAGTCAGATCAGAAGGTTGTCCAAGGTCACCACATGCCCATCCTTAACCAGCTTAACCTCTGGTGTGCCCATGAGTGCTCCTCACAGGAGACACACAGCATGCTGGCATGGGTATGACAGAAAGAATCACCGCTGGCAACTGATGACAAACCATAGTGGAGGCTTTGACAAAAGCACCTCATTAGATGCTAATTCTCAGGGAGCTAATGACACAGGGTCGCAGGGGAAGGTCGCCACGGAGCCACGACATGGTCCTGATTGTAGGAGCATTAGCCTAATTACGGCACCCACTGGCATGCTAGCAGTGCCCAGCACCAGGGAGGCTGAGAGGGGCTATATGCAGACTTTGAAGTGTCACTGATTGGTGGTTTCCGTTTTCTTGTTGACTTTTACTGAATCAACTGAGAAAATACAGCTAGTTTGCATGAGTGTGTGCATGCATGTATGTTTGCACAAGAGATCTGACACTCTGACACACACACACACACACCCATCATTCTTTCTGGAAGGTTAGAGCATACCATCAAAGATCTCAAGGATGTCAAATTCCCTCTCGGTCTGGAAGAGCTCGAAGAACAGGGTGATGTTGTAACCTTTCTCCACATTGATGAGCCACGAGCACATCTCCACGTTGGAATAGCTGTCAGGAAACCCTGGACTGAGGATGACCCCCGTGGAATCGAAGAGTACTTTGTTGTCTGGGCATTGTGCTGATGGAGACAACACCAACAATCCGATCCCGATCAATCAAGGACATTCAGAGGGTGAAAAAAGATGATCCGGATCAATGCGATCAATGTAAATATTGAATATTCCCATAGACGTCCACCAGTGCATAAACATGCATGAATAAGTTGAGAGTAGCATTCTCCTTCATGGCATAATAGAGGAGGATTCATTTGCATTCATAAGTGCACCACACATGGCCACTAATGCACATTATGATCATCTTGACTTTTCAATTGCACACTAGCTCTCGAAATGAGATTAAACACATGCTAGACACCAACTTGAGTTAAGAATGCCATGTTGTTCATGTGAAACCACAAATAATAGGAGCAAAAAAACAAACAAACAAAAAAACTAGAGCAGCACAACAGCAACACAGCAAATTAAGCCCATGAATGAGCGACCAATTTGATCTGCGGGCCTTAAATTAGCGTGACGCTTTTGGAGAGGGGGTAAATTGGGCTTGAAATGCACAGCAGTGAGGCTGACCTTGACAGAGGGGTGGCGGCCCGTCCATCTGCAGTCGTTCGCTTAATCTGCAGGTCAGAATCTCACTGCCCACCAGGGTGAAGCCGGGCAGACAGCGGTACCTGATTATGTCTCCTGTGTGGGAAACCACACACACACACACACACACAGAGCACACATAAACACACACACACACACACACATCACACAGTGAGGAAGCACAAACACAAACACATACACATACACACATGCAATGCCCAAGACACAGACCCACGTATAAACAGAACACAGAGACATTGTGACACACATACAAAACCAGATGGGAAAACACATATGCACACACGCACACATGCACGCACACACGCATACGTACAAACACACACACACACACACACAGACCATCGTCATCAGTGCACACTCTAATTGAGAGCTGACAGGTCACTCACAGCACCGTAATGAAAACAAATGCAACCACTAAACAGGTTGTTTTGTAAGGCTCAGGAAAGCCCTGTGGTGTAAGCCTGGGAAGCTGGTAGAGGTGGAGACTAGGAGGAGGCTGTTTGTCTGCAGAAGAGGCAGGGGTGTGTGTGTGTGTGTGTGTGTGTGTGAGTGTGTGAGTGTGTCTGTGTGTGAGAGAGAGAGTGTGTGAGTGTCTGTGTGACATTGAGGACATCAACAAATAAATGAGACACCTTGTTCAGATGTACATTTGAGGGCACAAACACGCACACACACACACACACAAAGGACAAGTCATTGCATCAGACACACAATCGATGAGATGAGGTTTACCTATTTGAAATTCCTGGTCATCCATCAGCACCTCAGCGTTGGCCACAGGAGATGGGGGCTGACACACACGCAGCTGGTATGCTGGGGACAAAGACATGGAGGAGGAGAAAGATGGCACAAGGGGAGGAACAAGGAGAGGAGGAAGAGGAGGAGGAAGAGTAGATTTGAGGGTCATACAACATCAACTTGACTCAAAAAAGAAGGACGAGACTATCAACAGAACAGGCTACCAGTGAGTCATCAGCGTTTACATGTTGACCTGGCCTTGACCTGACCCAAAACGACTTCCAACTATGTTTGGAGGGAGCGGGACGCCTGAACACCACCGTCTTGTTTCATTCCTGTAATTGCATCTTATCACGCTACCAGGGGACTTGGGAACGGGGAGCTAAAAAGAAATATCGGCCGTCACATTGAGTTACTTCTATTCCCATGAAGCAGTCAATTGATTCACTTTAGGGTCGCGCCCTGGCTGGTCGATGTGAACTGTTGTTCTTTATGGTGCACCACAGAGCCATAAACCTCCTCACTCTAAGTCACTGGGCCGTTCTCTGTGATATGCCACAGAATGGCTTTAGGGCACAAAAGAAGCGAATTCTGTTTTGCTGTACACAGATGCAACTGTGTTTTAAGAGCTGCGGTGGTGGGCTATTCAGCAACTTGTCCCCAGGCACGTTGGTTTGGCAGACAGCACTTAAACAGCCAACACATCAGATGTCGCAAATGTGCGGATTATTTCGGAGAACATTGCTAATTGAAATGTGGGAAGCCTTTTTTGATGCTCTAAAACTAGTTTGCTGTAGCAATAAAGTGATAAAAACAGGCAGTGATGCTCAGTAATTCCGAGGAGGCAAGTGATTTTGGTTTTGATCAAGTGCGAAACAAACGTTTCATTCTGGGAGGACATTCCAATTTAAAATTCATCACAAGGAGAAGATAATGGCATTCAGCTGAGGGGCCATAAAAGCACAAACAATGTGAAGAGAGGAGAAAAAAAAAACATTTGAAATGTGAGAACAGAGGGAAGTTGATCACCAGGGACCAAGCCTTGGTTTATTTTGTTATCTGTTCAATTTCTAATGAGGCCTGCTCTTTTCACCCCTCAGCAGAAATTCCCCTCAAGTTGTAATGTTTTATTAGCAAACTTCAAACATTTTAGGACAATCCACATTGATGTGGACTCCATTGTACTTTTTTAAACCCCTAGTGTCCTTCCAGCTCAAACAGACAGCTAGCCTCACCTACGAGGTCTCCAGTTGACATGGGAAAGTTGTTCCACACATGCAGCGTGACACATCAAAGGAAAACGTTTGTTCGCTGACACATCTGCTGCCACTCAAAACATCAACACACACACACACACATATTTTTTGCATGCTAGAACCACGCACCCGCTATTTCCTATTAGCTAGCTGTTTGGAAATACGCAACATGACAAGAGCAATAATTGGGCCGATTTCCCCCCTCGAAACAAGAGCCTGTTAATTCCCCTGTGGTGTTTCTGAAGAGCCATAAAAACAGAGGCCCATAAATAACCTTCAGAACACGCGCTGCAACTTCATTTGTCAACATTTGACTTAAAGAGACAAACAGAGCAATTTCTCTCCATAACTCTTTCCCCGTTTACTCTGTTTGGAGTGCATAATGGAGTATTATGTTGCAGATGCAATGTGTTGCATTAAAAGCCTCCCGCAGAAGAAACAGGTTGTGAGCAGCATTTCAGCAGAAACCACTTACACAGACACTTGGAATACATTCACTCAGAAGCTCTCATTCATCATAGACATCTTTAGTTTTATTATTATTGTTGTTGTTGTTGTTGTTGTTGTTGTTGTTGTTGTTGTTGTTGTTGGTGGTGGTGGTGGTGGTGACAGTGAAAGTAGTGGTTTATTGTAAGTTTTCCAAAGCTCTTACACCTGTAACAACACAAGGGCGAAGCTTTGTGTTCTTCGTGACTTTAAAGCGGTACCAGGCAAGGCTGTGATTGTTTTACCCCCGGAACTCCCCCAATGGGCAAAGTAACAGCTGTGTACATTCTCACTACTCCATGTGGATTTGTTTGCAAACCAAAGCATAGGAATCAGCGATGATCATTTCCGTGGAGTTATTTTCACTGACAAGGTAATAAACGCAATTGCAGTTTCAATCAGTTTAGGTTTAGTTTAAGACAACCTGTGTTTTCAAACTGCAAGTGCTTGTAACTGTGCAATTAAGCGATACAGGGTGCCTACAAAGCTAGTAAATGAACTTAAAATGGTGTCTGGTATCCCTTTAAATAGTAACCAGCAGGTTTGTCTTTTCCAAATGCCAAAGTTGGATCAACTACTAAATGAGATTTAGCACACCAGTTTATACATATTATATTATGTTAGACATCAGGAAAAAAACAGAGAGTGCTTCAGAAAAAAAAAAATACTTAGAACATCATTACTTCCAGCACCAGTCAGACCATGACATTCTTTTAATGATCCTGAAATAAGTACAAAAGGTTTTTTTTCTATTTTAGATGGATGCTGTAACAGAAAAATATAGTGTCAGGCGGCAGAGTAATCAAGATTTAACAGAGAATAAAAGGTAAGTATAAGGTTCACACAGGTATTTTACTTCAAATTGTAAGCCTTATTAAAAAAAAATTGCACTTGAAATGATCTGGTTGGAGTGAAGATTAATATGTCACTAAACACCGTAATGCATCCCTATGCTCATACTCCCACATTTGCCCAGAATTCCCACCTCTTGCAGTAAACCTGCCCTTTTGTTAGGATACGCTCTCTTGATTAATTTCACCCATGGCATTATGCACCACATGCTCATGAGTTGATTACGAGTACACTTGCATGCCTTACACACACACAACACACACATACACATTCACATACACACACACACACTCACCATGGTAGGTGAGTACAAAGAAGCCACTGGTGCTGAAGTCGCTGTGGAACTTGATGAGGATGTGGTTAGAGGTGCTGTGCACCGCCTCCTGGGTGGAGCTGCCGCTGAACTGGCCAATCTGAGGGGAGACTTGGTCTGGGCCGTCCCTGAGAGAGAAGACAGCAAAAGGTGGTCAGGATTGGGCCATGGGGCCCAATACCCCAATCATAACAACAGCCACCAATGTATTAGTCAACCAAATGGCTGTGGCACTAAGTGGCTTATGAGCATCTCTGTAGAGAGTTCCTCCTTTGGAAACACACAGGAGAGGGCATTCTTAAGCATTTTTAATTTAAAATTTTTATTTTTTTTTATTTTTTAAGGAAGCTATCTATTCTGACATGGCATGCTAATGGATGATAATATTACTGTTGCTTAACTGGCACTGTAATTCTAACGCTGTCCAATGAAATTAACAGTCAACCACCAATTGCACTCTGGACAGACATGTGGGAATTTGTATGATGCATTAATCACCATTAGGACATCAAAACAGTTTTCATGGGTGCATTTTAATTTTCACTTACATTTCCTCTTTCACAGAGAAGAGACAAATCAATTTGGCACTACAGTATGACCAGTAAAAGTAAACACACACACACAGAAATATATACAGTGAAATTGAATTCAACTACAGTCTTGACTCTGATTCAGTTGGTTGGTGTCAAAATGGACCTGCTGGATGTCAGCCCTGTGGTGAGTGTATAACCTATGCAAGCATTAACCCTGTGACCTCTCAAAATAGCTCATGGCCTGGCTCATTGACCAGTGGACATGTGGAGTGATGTCCACCCAGCATTATTTCAATCAGGAAGAGACATGAGCACTTAAGCAGCACGGGGGTGGGTTATGTAAGGTGCTAAAAAAACTATCTGGAACATTTTGCGAATGCCGAGAGCACTTTCAGGAATGTGAGTAACTTTGCATTTCACAGGCCTGTAACGCTGTATTGAGTTTGAACTTCACAGCCCGCAGTTCCAGGCCTTACATAAGGCTACACATTAGAGCAAATTGATATGGCCGTGCCTTTGTCTCACTTTTTAAGAGCCATTTGACATGTCCTAGTTACTGTTGCTTGAAGGGGGGTGGTGGGTGGTGGGGGTGGAAGGGGGTAATGAAAAGAGGTTTGTTAGGAAATTGGATTGGAAGGTTTCATGACATTTCAAATATTGAGCTGCTTTATTCTTGTCTTCGATATGTCACAGTGCTAGAGAGAGAGAGAGAGTGAAGAGAGTAAGAAAGAGAGAGAGAGAGAGAAAAGGAGAGAGAGAGAGAGAAGAGAGAAGGCTGGAGGAAAAAGGCTAACGCTCGCTGCGGTTGCTACCTTGAAGGTGCTGAGCCTCTGCACCAGACTAGAGCCTTTTGATGTTTGTACCTCACGGCACACGGCTAACCTTTTGGGGCACCATTTCTGCAAAGCCTCGATGACAAATTTTAAATGGAAAATTTGTAACACTCACTAAAGAAAAAAAAAACACTTTAGAGGGGAAAGAGTCCTGGCAGTCCTGTGTGTGTGTGAGTGTGTGTGTGTGTGTGTGTGTGTGTAGGTGAGTGGAAAGGAGGCGCTGCTCTCACCAGACAGTGATGTAGTCATAAATGGGCTCGGTGTTGAGAAGGGTGAAGTTGATGTAAATCCCGTTCCCTGGAGGCACCCGGATAGTCCACATGCAGTCCTGGAAGTTGGGGTACTCGGCTGGATGCCCGGGGGAATAGATGGTGCCATTCAGGGAGGTGATATTTCCACCACAGAGTGCTGAGACACACAGAGTCGATGGATGGAAAAAATGTCACTTCTCTCTTCGGGACCGGCCTGATTCCCAAGACAATACAAACTCACAAGGCACACAGGTCTGTCAAGAACCAGATGGGTGTTTTACGAAGTTTCTTTAAAGAACAAAAATAAAATCATCCAGTTCCCTTCTCAGAACTGTTTTCAGTGTGAACCTGTTTTCAGTGAGAGTTTTTAGGAACCATTTTTGTGCCTGACCTTCTCACATTTTAGGGTTCTCATCACCAAGAACCAAACTGAAGTGAAGAAGAACCAGCACTCTGTGTACACTGTACTCCAGGTTCTGCTGATTCTACATGAGTGAAAATGATAAAGTCTGCACTGATCCCTAACATGATAGCTGTGCAGCTAGGTACAGGTTATTACATGGTTCATGCACACAATATTATTCTCAGTGGATGCTCTGACTCATAAAATCATTCAGATCTTATACAATAAATACAGTGGATATCACTGCAATATGGTATACTACAGTATACTACAATATACCATACTACAGTATACTACAATATACCATACTACAGTACATACAGTATATAAGTGCTACCATGCTTTTCTGTGATCAACCTTGAGGCAGTTATGCAACAGAATGTATGTACTTTCATTCTGACAGTGATTGTTATGTGTATAGGATAAGTGAATGTCATCTAAGCTGATGTGTCTGAATTTAATATAATGTACACTGTCAGTTTGACAAGATTGGTATGTATTTCACAAGTGCACAGTGTCTCAGTTGATTTGTTTGGATATGCAATGTGTCTGAATATAATACAATCTAGTCTGTCATTTTGACAACGATTATTACATCTTTCACAAGCGCCCAGCGCTTAACCAGATATATCTGAACATAAAACTAAGCCCTAATGAATATGAAAACCTCTCTCGCTCTGGCACACCTAAATAACAGCATATCTTTACTTCTGCGCCGACAAACAGTACATAAAAACATCTCTCTGCAGCGTGTGTCCGAGTCACACGGGTGAGATTACAGGTGAAGATGGAGAGTTTCCAGTTACCTTCGCAGCGAGGCACAGGGTGGTTCCAGTTTCGGCTCACTCCATAGAGGCAGGTGAGCGATGCCTCCCCAAGCAGTGTGTAACCCGGCAGGCACTCGAACGAAATAGTCATCCCAACCCCCAGGTCACTGCCAATTACTAGGCCATTGCGGAATGGTCGTGGGTCGGGGCACCTCTGCAGCTCGTAAGCTATAATCCAGGAAAGAGGAGGGAATCAAGGGCAATAACGTCAAACGCAACCACATGTGGTCAAGCTCTCAAAGCACGCAACTGTGACTGACTGCAATGAGTGATAACAACAGAACAGAATTAACCCACAGAATCATAACTGAATCAAGGTGACCAAATTGTCAATAATAAACCAACCTAGCCCAAAGATAACCAACACACCCAGTATAGCTGCATCAAACTTTAGCATATGGGTCAACCCACCAACCAACCCACCCAATATAGCCATATCACATCACATGGATTGAAAAAAAAAAAAATCAAGTCACACATCCACAGCATGTTTTATGAATCTGTCACATCGAAACTTCTTAATGCTGCTCAAAAATGCCCTGCGGTGCAAAGGTCTCAAACTGAGACAGAAATTGTGAATAATGAGCACACAGGAAAAAACATCAAAATGCCTGGAGGAAAAAAAAGAGGATGAGAGGGAGGGAGAGTGAAGGAGAGAGAGAGAGAGAGAGAGAATTCCAGCAGTGGTTCGACTGCTGACAGGAGTAAGGCCGTCAAGCCCTCACCTTACACAGGAAAAGCCCGACGTTTCCAGGTTACTGATACAAGTGCAAATATGGATCTAGCGAATTTGCAATGCCAGTAAGACCTTTCCACACAAGAGACCTGGGCCACAGAGCCTAAAGCCCTCCCGTGCGTGACAATCGGTGCGGTGTTCAAATCCCTGATAACGAAACTGGGAGAGGGGTGATGGGTAGGGGGTGTAGATTGGTAGGGGTTGGTGCGGATGATGTTGCAGTTATGTCAATATTGACAGTGTGGTGCAGAGTGTGCTGGTGAAAAACTATGGGACGGAGGTGAGGATGGGGTAGCGATTGTGGTGGGAGGGGGGGTAATCCTCTTTACCCTCGTAGGTGATGTGGAAACCGGCTTTGTTCTGCGAGTAGTCGCTGTGAAAGACAAAGCTGGTCTCATGGGTGGTGCTGAAGAAGGAGTCTGGAACAACTGAGCCGCTGAAACGGTCGATGACGGCGCCGGCCTCCAGTGTCCCGCTACGCACCTCCAGGTAATCGTGGACGGCCTCCGTGGAGAAGTTCAGGAATTGCAAGTGAATTCCTGGAAGACCACATACGCACAGGAAAGCTGTTAAGTCATTCCTCTAATCTAATCTAACCTATTTCCAAACACATCCTATACTGAATAGGTCCTAATGACTTTCATTCATTTCTCTCATTCTTGTCAATGGAATACTGTTTCTTTATTTTTATGTCTTGGCTTTATTCCATTTCAAAGGCCATTACATTCACAGGAATGGAATTACTACATTACACGGTGCACAAAGACCTCTCGGTGTTTGACGTGTACCCACCAAAGCCGACAGGGAGCTTTACAGTCCAGTTGCAGTCAAGGCCACTGGGGTAATTCCCTGGGAAGCCTGGGCTCAAGATCACCCCGTTGAAGTCACTCAAAGAGCCACCGCACTGGGCTGTGAAGATAAAAAAAAAGAACAAAATGGCAGCCGCAAAAACTTTCCTTCTCACAATGTATATTCGCACTGTGGCTGGTCAGTGGCACTGCGTAATGAATTTGATTTAATTAGAGGAGTTTCTGTGTGAAAAATTAGGTTCACTGCTGATGTGTAATTAAAGTGCTGGTGTGGCAGTGTCAAGTAATGTGTTTTGGTTTGTAAGCGACCCGCGGGTGAGTGACTGTTTGCCTTCGTCAAGGGTAAACAGAACTGCGACTCTGAATGACTGTGTCCATTTACAGTACTTTAAAAGGCCTAAATTGAGACGTCGATACTCTGCATCGAGCCTCCCATTTGCTCTGTGGTGGTGTGAATCAATTCACCTCTCTCTCTCTACTGTTGCATGGCATTCATTGGTGCACTGTAGTGACCAAGGCCTTTACAATGACGTCAGCCTTTAACAGTATTTCATTTAAGGCACCTGAGTGATGGATTCCAATAAACAGACCCTCTGCAGCTGGCCACCATGGCAAACCGAATGCTCTATCTACATCTAAGGTCAGGCAAAGCACTGCATTTACGTGTCTGTATTCTCCAATGCAACTCTGTTGAGCTATACATAATGCTTTGCATGTTACTATGGGGGGACAAAATCTACTGGGTGCTCTAATAAGGCCATAGTTTTCACCTTAGAAGTCTAAATTCATTACAAAATGGTCTGTGGGTGTTATGCTGAATTGCTAAGAGTCACAGAAAGCCAAGGCACTGAAACAAAAGCAGCCTTCTGTTGTTACGTGTGCTCGGGATGTAGAATTTGCCGTCACTAAATATAATGCCTACTCTTCACTAATTGCTAACACAAAACACTTAGACGGTTAACTCTTACTTATCCTATGCGTGCCTGTGTGTATAATGTATATGAATGTATGTGTGTGTTGTTGTGTTCAAGCTAAGTTGTGTTCTGTTCACATTCTGTGATCTGTGAGGCACTGAGGGGGAAACATATCACTTTCAAGTATGTTAGCAGCACGGACATGGCGTGTGTGGCATGTGCATATTCCAGGCAGTGACCCGTGTGCTTTATCTTCAAAAGAACAAAGCAAGCAGCCACCCAATTAACAGCTGTGGTGAACCTCCATGGAAAACAGCCCCTCCGCTACAGAGGTGTGTGCATCTCTGCAAATGAGTCACTAATAAAGCAGGAGACACTCAGTGCCAAAGAAATGACTTAATAGTCATGCACAGTGATTTATGCCTAACTGTAAACAACCGCGTAGCTGACATAGCATTCTGATGTTACAAAAATATTGGAAGTGATTGCCGTGTTTTTGATCAGTGCATTTTTGATGAAGTTTGATGTGCATTCACATGAATACTGCATTGCAATTTCACAGCACATTGGGCACGGCATACATAATGATTTGGATATAATAAAACTGTTTAATTTTGAAGCTGTATAAAATGTCAGGCTAAAGCTCACTCATCTGGGAATGGTTGACATACCAAGACAGAGGGGCACGGGATAGTTCCACCTCCTGACGGGACCCGGCATGCACGTTATGTGTGCACTCCCCTGCAAACAGACAATACAGAAATAAAGGTAAAAAAAAGTATGCAAGAGAATGCTAGGGCCTTGATGATGTAGTAGTAGTAGTAGAAGTAGTAATTTATTACATATTTATGTATATTGTATATATATACACACAATAAATTTCTCATGAAAAACTGCAATATATATATATATATATATATATATAGATTATAGATATATAATTTTTCATGAGAATGTTGGGACCCTGATGTGGTGCTCTGCCTTGTATGTACTGATCTGACTTCATTTAGAAGGGAGAGAGTGGGCAGATATACAGGGTATTACGAGACTATTCAGAATTCAGAAGTATCTTTTTCATGTTTTTTTTCTTACTTTTTTCACAGTTTGTCATATTGCCTTATGCTTGTTTAAATTATTTTTCTCTTCATCATCAAGCCACTAATCTTCACAAATCCTCCTCAGTCAACATGTCTATCTACTAATGATTACTCAAAAAGAAAAAATGTACTCAGTTTTCAGTCCCTTTGAAATATTCAATCCCTTAGCCAGTACTTAGTTCAGGCACCAATAGCAGTGATTGCAGGCTGGATTCCTCTTGATTATGACAAGACCGCCTTTCAAAACATGGATTTGAAGATTCCCTAACAGTCTTGTCTGCAGCTCTTCTTCAGCTTTATCCAACTGGATGGGGATCGTCAGTGGACAGCCTCTCTCAGGTCTCTCTGAAGACGTCCAATTGTACCCAGTCTGGACTTTAGCCGGACCACTCAAGGACATCCACAGAGCTGTTCCTAAGCCCCTCCTCAGCGATCTTGCCTGGGTGCTTTTATGGCCAAGTGCTTGGGAACTGTCCAAATTTTAAATGCATATTTCCGCCATGTAAATGAAATCGTGAGTGAGGAAGCTTGAAATTCACATTTAAATCTTGTTATACAAATACAAAATTGATTTGCTAGAGAAAGGTGGATCAACTCACGATTTGCATAAGGGACAATATCGCTAAGGCTGCCAGCATAGATTCACATTTGTTACAGTTTTATTACGTTTCCACTGCTATGACAACCTTGTATTTTGATTCCAAAGCTTTTCACAATTCTTTTCTTCAGGAAGACAATACATTTCTAAATTGTCTTTAGTGTATTTAAGCAAGCACACGTCAAATATGCAGATAATCTAGATAGGAATTTGCAGACCCAACAAATGTCTGAGGCCCACTGTCCCCTTCATGACTGACCAGTTGTATTGGAGATTACTGAATACTGACCAAGATAGAGGAACATAATACGTTACAATGAGAGCAAATGTGAATAATTCCAGTCTGCATAAGTGGGAGTGTCACATTACATCACAATGCTGCATGATCTGCATGACGTGCATTATCCCTGGCAGTTGGGTTGGCCCCCTGAGCCATGGATCTGCCCAAGGGTTCTTCCTTGCCCCTGTTGCCCTTGGGTGGTCCTTGTTTGAATGTGGGAGTATTGCAAATTTTCCTCAACCCCCCCCTTTATGCACAACATAGGCCAGACAAAATGTCAATGCATTTTTTACCCCCAGTAACTATATGCATGTGACAATAAACTTTACTTGTACCCTTGTACATGCAGTATATGCAGAAATGTCAAAAATTTGCTTTGTTATTGCAGAGGGCAGAGTACTGACTGATGCAGGGATTAAAATAATTTTACCATCAGACAGCAATATAACCAGGCATGAAAAAGTGTGAGAATACTGTCTGACTGCACTGCATTTGGTGGGTGACACATTTCTGTTTGTTTTGGTTCTGCAGTGAAACACTTCAGGACCTGGGAAGCACTTAAAATTATACAGTGCCAAACCCATGACAAAGTACACTCAAAATAGCAGGTATTTCAATTTGCTCTTCGTAATTATCTACATTTGTAACCACAAGCAATTGGATGATTGACTCCGAGGGCAGGTGTTTTTGTTTACATCATTAGCACGAGGGCCATTATCACGTCTTCATTTTGCATGGCTGTAACTGGCCCTTGCCATCTTTAAATACACACAAACACACACACAAACAAAAAATAAATAAATAATACGGACCAGAGCGAATGTAATCACACACACAAACACAAACAAAAAAAAAAAACAAATAAATAATAAGGACCACACACACACACACACACACACACACACACACCAACACTATTGAGAGATGGGCTGGAAATAAACAGCAAACCACCAGGGATTGAGCCAAAACGCCATACGGGTCCAAATCAACAGTTTGGTCATTACTGAGATGCGGGTCTAACCATGAAGATCCCTGTGGCTGGATATGGGGGCTTGCAATATGGAAAAACTGAACGCTGTCAGATGATGCAACCAAGGTGAACACAAAACCACCATAACAACAAAAAAGAGAGGATGATCGGCTAGAAACAAGAGATGCCGTGATTACATCATTCCGTCACTTCTGTGCGTCATATTTTCCATTTTCCTCAGGTGCAACTTGCTGCTTAAATTCCATGTCTAATGAGTCCAGTGACTCAAACTGAGGTAAGGGGTGTGTGAATATGTGTGTGTGTGTGTGTGTGTGTGAATGTGGGGGTGGAATGGAAGGTGAACTGCTGACCCCTCTCTGTGTGGCTCCATCCAATTGAGAGGCATACACATACACACACACACACACACACACACACACACAGACACACACCAGACCGAAGCTAAGGAGAAGTCTTTCAATTACCAAGACAACAAGCAGCTCAACAACAAACCACAAGCCACAGAGGAGTTGAGGGAAATGGCAAGTCGGCAATGATGTGCCAGTGACTAACTTGCTTCCACCGACCTCGTCAGAAAAAGTTCCCGCTTCAACAGGGCGAACCTCAGGGACACCTGAGCAAGTCCGACCAGGCAAGAGAGTCAAAACAAGCCCCAGAGATCTCTATTTGGTACATATTGCAATGTCCTGAAATAACACAGCCCCATGTCTCCCGAGACAAACCAACTAGTGGCTATCTGTGAGTGAAGACCTTTCATTAGTCGCATAAACAGACAGCACTGTCATGACAGATGAGAGGGTTGTCAACAGCAACATGGTTTACGTCACTCTATAAATCTGCATCCAGCTGAATTACTGTCAGGTGCTGATGACATATACAAAGCCTTTAGCAGTGCACACCTAGAGGAGAAAATGACGTCTTTCAGGGATGTCAGTCAGGCTCTCTCAAAGAACATTTTTTTTTTCAAAGCCGCTCAAAAACATTTCAGACAGTGGGAAAACTACCTGCCCTTTGAGCACCCTAGAGAAAGGCACTGCACTTGTCTCAGCAGGGGCTGATGACTGAACCACAGCACAACATGTCTGTGTATTTTGTTGACGGCCATTATTCAGACTGAAGCCCCAATGAAACCTTGGACAGGTTTTTACCTGGACAGGTTTTTACACAACACATCACTTCATACCAACACAGACACACGCACACACACACACAAACACACACACACAAGCATGCACCATTGCTGATGCAGGCTGAAAAGTGCCTACAGACTGGACACTCAAAGCCAAAGCTTACACCTTGGGATCCGAGTTTTACCACTCCACTGGCCAAACTCTAGTTTCTAAGAAATCTCAAACTTCCAAAGCAAGACACTTAACTTACTCCACCATTTGGTCAGTTTCAGAATGTCTAGCAGTACCACATCATTCTTGCGGAGCTTATGAAACAGATCAAAGACATACACATTTTTGTATGTGGTCAAAACTTTGTCTGAATGCAGATCCTTTCATTAGCCTGGTATACCAAACGCTTTCACATTCACATCATCTGCTAGAATATCTGCTTGAATTCACCTACTGACTTTAAATTGACTGAAAAAACAGAACATTCTCCTGGCTGCCTGTGCGGTCATGCATAGGTAAGGATTCATTACTGACCACAAATGAGTTAACATCAGTGGCTGTTATCCTGGCAAAAGAAAAAACAAAAGAAAAATCCTTCCGGAATGATGCATTTTTGAAATCACTGCAAAATGTTAAGGTGCTACTGATTCAACACTGACCTATTTCTGAATCACTTTAACCTTTTACATTTACTTCCGTTAATGGCTACATAAGGCTCTCTCACATGCATGTTAAGAAACTTTGAAGTTAACAATGTAGCCTGCATCACAGCGTTCATTATAAGGTAATGTCCTGTAGCATAATGAAATACTTTTGAAAGGTCATGTCATTACAGGAGAAGCCAAACGCATCAGAACTCACTCAAAACCAGCAAGCGATCAGCAGGGCAGAAAGACTGAATAATTACAGTTCAGCTGCTTTATCCAGCTGCCCCCCCCCCCCCCCCCCAAACCCAACAGAAAAGAGCAAAATTGTGGTTTCATGGCACTTTCCACGAACACACATCCCTCCTCTGACCAATTTGGCTGGAATTACAACGACTGAATAACAGAGAGCCATGGAGCGGAGCGAAGTGTAGCTGATTTGCCCCAGCATCACACAACACCACTGTAAAAGCCTCTCTGTCTCTCTCTCCTCTCTCTCTCTCTCTCTCTCTCTCTCACACACACACACACACACAAACATACACAAAAACAGCACCTTCCTACTCCCCAACCCTTCCCCTTCTCAATTCCCACGCTCTAGCCACTGAGCCATTATAGTGCAGCAGCTTGCAGTGATGCGCCATGATGTTGCGTGGTGTGACACCCGCTCGCGCTGCTCACCTTCAGGCTGTAGCCCTGGTCGCACTGGAAGGAGACCACATCACCCACAATGTAGCGGTCCCCCTGCCGGACTCCATTGCTGGGGGCCAGGGGCTCTGGGCAGGAATCCAGACCTATCGCTTGGAGCACAAGGAGAGAAGAGCAGATAAAGAGGTGAAAGAGAGAGATAATGAGGGACAAAGAGAAAAAAACTGTGAAAATTAACACACATTTCAACTGAGGCAGCCTATGAATTGGCATGGGGAATGAGTGCAGTGGTGTTGCTCTATGGGCGAATAAACAAAGCATTGGCTGAAGGCTGAGTGGACAGCCGAGTCTACATGAGAGCCCTCCTCTGGTGATGGAGAGAGTGTTGGTACACATAACCACACATATAAAACAAACACACACACACACACATACATATAAACACACACACACACATTTATATAAAAATACATACACAGGTATACACAAATTTCTTCCTCACATTCTGTAATATGTATGCAATATGTATGCATTAATTTACACATTTACTCAATGACACACTATCTAATTTACTCTCTCACTCATTCACACACACTCACAAACACACACACATGCACTCCCACAAATACATGCAAATGCATACAAATGCATGCAGACATAAACAAAAAGCATGTCCACAATCACAAGTCAGTCACACACAGTGCACCATTTCAATATTGTGCACTTAATCAAAGAGCACTGATAAGACACACGCAGCAGCCTCGGCTCCCGACAGAATAATGTCATGTGCGCTGAATGAGAACTAGGACCCACTGTGTGACTGTGTGTGTGTGTGTGTGTGTGATTCATGACATACCTGTGTACTCAAGGTGAAAGCCTGTGCCTGACATGCTCATGTCCGACTGGAACGTCATGTACAGGTTGTTGGAGGTGCTATTGAGGACTGGCGGGATGGTGGTCCCTGGTGGAGAGGGGGTGGAGAGGGGAGGAGAGGAAAAAGCAGAGAACAGGTGTTATTATCTGGAGACAAGCCTCCCGCACATAAACCGCTGACACCACCTCCGCTGCTGCAGCAGCTCATCCAGCAAATCCCCAATCTATGTGGAGAATTTCCTCTCCCTGCGGACGCAGCCGTCACTGTGGCGCTGCGGGCAGGTGTCAATCAGCGCTGGTTGCTTGGCGACAGGTGGGCTTGGGTGGTGGGGAGGTTGTGGGGAGGGTACAGGGAGGATGCGTTTGTCAGCGGGGTTTGTTGGGCCTGAGGGACACAATCATTAAGGGTGGTTACTGCGACAACTGGGACACTGTTCATCTCCCTGCCTCGGCTGTGACTGAAGCATGAGCGATGTCCTGGCAGACAACTTGACAGGTTAGGTCACCTGACATCACTGCACACACACACACACACACACACACACATACACACACACACACACACACACACAGTTCTGTAGCATTCCCCATGCACAGAGACCAAGTTCATTGCCAATCAAGGGGATCTAAGTATAATGTTTTTGATAGAGAATGCAATTACTACATAAAATGACAGGAAGAATAAGAAGTGACAGAACAACATCACCTTAAACAAATCTGGAGTGTATGGAGTATCTTCTTCTACCGTCTTTATGACATATCTCCACTTGTTAAGACTCTGCTGCGCTAGTTAGCTTTGTTTTGTTTTGCTAACGCAAGTTGTTGTCCCCTCTCTGGTTCTTCTCCCCGGATCTCATTTGAGTGCTGGATAGATTAAACGTCAACCTGTCAGCAGCACTTACATCCAGTCCAAGCCCATTCCCCATCGGCTCAGGTCAGTGCACATTTATTTTATTTCGCGCAATTTATGCCGTGTTATGCTTTCATGGGAGCCAAAAAAAAGCCAACATCAAATAATCAAATTCTGTCCCTCAACACTGTCTCTTTTTGCTCTTTCTCTCTCCACCCCCCACCACACACCCACACACACACCGCTGCGCTCTGCTGTGTTGCACTGCTGTCCTGTTTTCTACTTACAGTGAGAGTCCCTATGGGATGCCACTGACACTCCCACTTCCCCCTGACTGATTGCAGAGCCACCCAAGCATGATGCTCAATGACGGCTCAAATATTGATGTGCTTTGGACGATAAACCAAATCTCCTGATGAAAGTTTCAGAACAAAATAGCATGAGAGCAAAAGAGAGAGAGAGAGAGAGAGAGAATATAAAATGGGTCGGGGGATGTGGGGGGGCAGGATGTGAGGGCTAATGGGTGGCCGAGACCAAGACTCAAGAACAGTTCCATGTATCCTTGTTCGCCACCTTTGGGGGGGGCGGGGGCAATCAGTGTTGTGGAAAAGCGGCTGGGCAAAATCAAGATGACGCGAGGCTTTCCTTGAAACCCAAGTGCAAAGGACCAAAGGCAAAAATAAGTTGCCTGCTTTTGAGACTGGCTTACCACAGAGCATATGTGACAGCAGATACACACACATTACATGGCCGCATCACTTGAATTACTGGTAGCGCGACAATTCTGTCAAAGCAATTAGATGTGGCCATGCAGACCTCATGCATATATGTACATACATATGCTGCCTTTAAAGTAGACTGCCATTGCATATGTGTGCGGCCATGTTGTAAACATGAAACATGGAAATGTTTCCCCAGCAATAACATCAGTGAATGCAGAAGATGTTAAGATGGCGAGTTTAATAAGTACCCATCAGAATAGTGCTGCTGGCCAAAGCAGGATGGAACACGAGATTCAAGGACTCGATTACACAGATGGAGGAAACACGTTGCCTGCTCCACTGCATTTGCTGAGGGGCTCAGTGACAATGCACAAACAAAAGACATCCAACAACAGGAATAAAAAAGCATAAAAAGAAAGAAAAAAAATAGAAAGAGGTACCTGAATAACTTCCGAGTCTTGGCGCATCGCTGTCAACGCCGTCGTAGAATTCCAGCGTGTCCCAGTTGTGCTCAGTAGCAAAACTCACAACTGTGATCTAAATATTCAGAGGAGAAAAACAGCCGTTGCAGAATAAAGTGTTAAAAATCCCCAACAATTGATTGTGTCATTCAAATATATTCAACTATTTAAAGGGGTACTGGCTTGAGGGAACAGGGAACAGGGATGGGACAGGGGAGGTGGGGGGCTAGACAGAGGCAGCGCTCTGAGGCGCACTTGAGCTTCTCCAAGACTGACACAGGCTGTCAACAATGATCTTGTCAAGTGCCACACTCTTTATCTGGAGGTGTGGGCTGAGACGATGCTCCAAAGACATCCAGACCTGCTGTGGGACCCATGGCCCAGTCCCCTTATTTCATGAAGAAAAAAAATTTTGTCTGGATGAAATTAAATATTTACCTTTCAATAATTAAGTGCACTTTGGAGAACTACCCAGACACAGATAACCTGCTCACTGTGCTTAGAACTCGTAAGAAACTTTTCATCTTGTAAGATTCTTTTTTTTTTTAAGAAAAAACAATAAAATTGGACATTTCCTTACTTGGATGCCGGCCCCTTCTGGCACAAAGACCTTCCAAGCACAGTTGAGATAGTTGTCATAGGGATCCGGGTATCCGGGAGACAGAATGGTCCCACGTCGTGCCGTGAGAACCCCGCCGCAGGGAACTGAGAAAGACAGATTTTTTTGAGAGAACGAGAAAGACAGACGAGAGAGAGAGAAGAGACAGGGTATATAACAAAGAAGCCCTCAAAATCTGCACTACACAAGCAACTCATCAGGGGCAAGAACAGAGAGAGAGAGACAGAAAGAGAGAGAGAAAAGGAGAAAGAGAGAGAGAGAAAGAGAAAGAGAGACAGAAAGAGAGAGAGAGAAAGAGAGAGTCATCCAGAATGAAAGGATTCCGGCGAGGTGAGCACTGGAAAGGAGAGCAGTCTGATGCAACCTTTGTCTGGTGTTGTAACAACAAAGAGTATAAGATGATAAAGGGGTGAGAAAATGTAAAGGTGATAGGGGACAGAAAAACTGAAGACTTTAGTAAATAATTCTTTAAAGGTAAAAATGAGTGTGAAAAATGTAAAATCCACAAAAAAATGGCATAATGAGTTTGACAAAGATAAGTTCCAAAAATAAATTATGGATTTTACCTCCACACAGAGTCCTACTTTTGTCAAACTTTTTATTTGTCAAAGTTGATAATATCACTTTCTTTTGGCAAGTATGTGGATATAATTCAGGCCTCTTTGTAACCTCAGTTTACTCATATTTACCTGCAATGATAACTGATACCATCTAACCTAAAGTGTAGTGCACCTTCTCTTTTCTACTCCAAAAGTACCACTGTCTTTGTCACTGTCTACCAATGTTCTGACCTGCTTAAGATGTGGAACTTTGCACACTGTTTCACAAAAGGTCAGAGATATTTTCTGGTTTCCTCCTTTCCAGTTCTCTTTCTCCTTTCTCTGGCTGTCTTCTTTTCAATATTTCACTGTGTCAGTATTTGGCTGTAAGGAAGTGGCATCAGGGGCGTCAGCTTTGTAACTTCCATCACTTTGGGAAGCCCTCTCTCGAAGTAGAATAAAAGAGCATTATGCATTCTTCAATTTCAATTATTCAGGCTCATTCGCACATTGATTCCATTTCATGTTTCTGCATCTGTTTCAGTCTAATAAACTTCCCCAACCTTTTTAGTTGGAGTAATAAGCATTTCTTTTTACGAGTGTTTACCATTAGCTGATACGAGCAAACAGTTTCACATAGTCATCTATTCAATAAACACACACAGAAACAACACACACACACACACACACCCCAACAGTCAATACAGTGTGTTAGAAGAGCTGTGGGGGCAGCAGGTGTCAAGCACCAAATTCAATTGGGCTCTGATAAATTCATTTCCAGCAGAGAGAATGAGAATGTACATATGTTTATGCATGACACTATTTCCCTCCGCATGCTAACCGCCCTAACAGATGAAAAGCGTGTTTCCTTCTAAAGCCAACGAGTTTCTTTCACCGCCTTTATTTCCATATCTGATGAGCCCTCTGTGGCTCTCTGTGTGTGGAAGCTGTACTCCATTGTGCTGGAAACTCATACGGATACTGAGTCATCCATGGGGTGTCTGGTTCTTTTGAAATTGAAGTTGGCCATTTGTCATATACAGCAAACGATTGGCGAAGTGGAAACAGGCTGTTGATCAAAGAGAGGAAACTTTCCTCATTAAATGAGACACCACTGGCCCAGATTCTTTATCTTAAGGAGACAATGTAGTATTATATAAACTAGCATATGCTGAACTTACTGTACAAAAATTCAGTAAGTAGTGTACATATGAAATGAAATTTTCATTTCATTTCATATGTACACTAATTTCAAACTGTTTAATTAAACATGAAAACAAAGTTGCTTATTTGTCTTAAAGGGATAAACAGATAGATGATAGAGAAACAGGGCAAACATATGCCTTTGCTTATCAAGAAAATGAATGTCAACAAAACAAATGTAAAGGGCAAACTAGCCATTGATGGTACCTCGCATGCAGCTTACACGCCAGTTTGGTTTCCGCTCACCCACATCAATGTCGCCCATGACAACAGGCAGAGCAAAAATATCTCCAACAAAAGGAGGTGTCTGTCAGCCAAAACAAACAACAAACCGATGACAGGCCTTTTTCTCAAGGGGGGAAAACAGATAGACTTCACTTTCTTGTCTAAGTATAGCTCAGCAAACCTCTAACACTCTTCCAGTGAGTCTACCTTCCTTGCAGTCCTATCCTCTTTATACCGTTAAGCCATTTTCCCCTTTGTGTTTCGTGCCGTAACACAGTCGCGCTCTCAGGGTGTTTAAAAAAAAGCCCACAACAAGGACATTCTCAGTTCCAAGATGTTTGACACTAGCTGTCAAGGACGAGGGCGGTTTGCAGAGGTCAGAATCAATTATCATCCTCCACCCACACCACCTCTTCTCTACCCTGCCCATCTCTCCAGACTGGGGAGGGAAACAATTGTGAGGAGCATTTCCGCTTGCTCAGATATGTTTACTGTTGATGTGAAAACAGTCAATGAGCATACACCTACATTCACATCGATTCGAAGACGGATTTAAATACATAGAAAACACAAACACACACACATACAGCTACACACACAACAACTATTAAGCTTTTCCTTACGGTGAATACCACAACTGGAGGCCATTATGCAAAATTTTGACTAAATGTGTGACTAAATTTGTTTCACAAGGTGTTTGTTCACTCTTTTAACATCCGTACTTAAATGTGAAGACAGAGATGGAGAGATGGGGAGACAGTTAGTCAGCGAGAGAGGGGGGGGGGGGGGGGATTGGACAATGTGCACTCTGGTTTCCAATAGCAACCCCACTTGCTGCACTTGGCTGCACAGGCTGCTTTGTAACAAACACTCCACCTCACTGAATCATCAGGCTCCTTTGCCTTCAGGCTCCAGCTCCTGTGCTGGAATTTCTCCACGCACACACACATACACACACACACACACACACACACATATACAAACTTACACACAAACACACACACACACATATACAAACTTACACACACACACATACACATACACACACACGCACAAACACATATACAAACACACACACATACACACACACATACACACAAACGCAGATAGACAGAATGAGAAGGAAAAGAACGAAGCACTCCCCACACTATACACTGAGACAGATAAGCAAGCTGCATGTATCAGTACAGAGGAACAGTGCAGGGACATCAGTTTAAAGGATCTTTTATGTGTGTCGTCGTGGCTGTGGGACTAAATGCTGGTAAAATAAGTTTTTCGACCTGACAAAACTTCAGCCAAAATAGTGTAATTTGCTATAAGTGACAATTAATCTGATCCTTTCTATTTCATATAAACTACCCTGAAATAATGGAAGCTGCTATTAAAGTGTTTGCTGCAGAAGTAGTCTAACAACCAGCTGGTGTTGGGATGGTGTTCAGCACTGATGCCAACCTAACAAGCTGTATGTTTAGCCTCAGGCGCAGTCTACGCATTTGCCTAAACTGGGTGTTTCAGTTCTGGCTCAAAGCCAACAGATTCTGTTTTACAATTAACAGCACAGAGGTGTGGCAGCCTAAAAGTTTCATTTTCACATAGCCAGCAGTCAAAACTGAACATTAGCTTAACTCCAGTTCATTAAATACACTCTGAAACTCGACACTCACTCTGAACTAGAACAGAGTGAACATGCACAAATGGAGGGACGAGCAGTGGAAAGCGCTATCTCACAGAACAACCACCAGGTCCAAACACTGGACACCGTGACACAGAGTGACCATTGGTCAGGACAAGCTTTTACAAGGGAACAAAAAGCCAAAAAGCCAGATAGCATTTGATTTGGATTCTCCTTCACAAAAAGTCCTGCATTGCACTGTGGTATCAACCATGGAGCTTTATGGCATTTTTTTCAACAGTGACACTGCTGTACACTGCAGTATTGCTGCACATTTGCATCCAACTGCAGTTTTTTGTGTTGTGGAGGAGACAGGAGGGTTCTCTTCAGTTCTCAGAATGACCACAAACAGTATGCCACTCCAAACAAAACCATGCAGAGATCACACTGTAGTCTGCTACTTAGGCAATGTTTACTGTTGCATGGCAAATCTCGGTTTAAAAGGCTTTCCAGAAGCTTTGGAAATCAGCCTTGCCTTACAAAATGTTAATGAATGGCCACCCCACCCTGACAACAAGGTCAGCATGAGGATGGATGCATGACATCTCCACAAGACATTACACATCCAATAGTTGCCAGCTTATGACAGCATGCATAGACTGTTTGCTTGCCCTCCAAGACAAGAGACAAATATTGATCTGTCAGTCTCTCACCTCTCTCATGGAGGTGAGCGCACACACACACACACACAAACACACACACACACGTTAATTCCTTCATTTCCTTCTGGATAAATAAGGTATCTATCTATCTATCTATCTATCTATCTATCTATCTATCACACACATTGACTGCACAACATAATTTTTACTCTCTTACGAGATGTAATTTTTACTTTTATGAGACATATGAAAGAATTCTTAACTCTTGAATGTTGAATCTTGAGAACACTGACATACTTGCAGATCATAATATGATTACATGTACTGTTTATACTCTGTCAGCTTACAAACAAGCAATGACAATGGTTGTTAAAAGGTGTAGCCTTACATGATGGCAGATGGTGGATGTTCCCATTAGCTGCAGGCCTTTTCCCATCGATCCTTTTTCATCTCTCATTACTCTTTTTTTTACCTCACCTCTGTTTAAGAAGGATCTTAACGTCTTCCTCAAACTAAAACTGTTGAGCTTTTTCAGTCTTCTTTCTGTCTCTTTCTATCTCCAAAATCCATCCATTTTTCTTACTACCCTCTCTTGGGACCTCTGCTTTCTGCATGTTGATGTCCTTTGAGAGCAATGGCATTTGTATCAAAAGCCTGATTATTTTTCCTGGTGTGTATCCCCCTAGCTGGCACCAGCAAAACGAATGCATTTTGTAGGATTTTATAAAATCACTGCCTTAAAATTAGATTTGCTTTTGCTGAAATGAGTTGAATATTTCAACACCGTCTCCCACTGTTTCAGTTTTTATCATTTAACCAAGGTTCTGCTCAAATTAGAATAATGATGCAGACACTTGCTCCCTTAAAGCTCCTCAAGTTGCACTAGAAATGTTATTTATTTGTGTGTGTGGGTGTGTGTGTGTGTGTGTGTGTGTGAGAGAGAGAGAGTAAGAGAGGGAGTGCAAGTATATTTGCTGATATTCATGCCTTCTCTATGAAGACAGTGGAACACTGCCTTAACTATGTGTGGCTATTTGCATAATTATATAGGATTTGGGTGTCTCTGCTCACTCCTGCAAGCTGCTATCATTTCAGTTCACACAGTCAACCTTGTGTTTCATAACAACCCTCTTTCTTCTCTGTGTTTTGTGCATCTCTTCTCTCTCTTGCTATCCCTCTTTCACCTTCTCTCTCTCTATCTCTCTGTCCTTTTTTCTATGTCCTTTCCTCCCTCCACTCACCATTGCAGGTGGGCACAGTGCCATTCCACTGGGCCAGGGCATTGGGCACAGACTCGCAGCGGATGGCAGTGGCGCCATGCAGCGTGTAGCCCGGGTTGCACTCAAACAGCACCGTGGCGCCCAGGCCGAAGTCGTTGCCGAGTCGCTTCCCGAAACGTGGCTCGGCCACTGAGCTGCACTGCGACGCACTGGTCCTGGGAACGGCTGAGACCAGCCCACGGATCAGACACAGAGCCAGACAGACAGCCACAGAAAGAGAGAGCATAGGGAGAGACAGAGAGAGAGAGAGAGGGACACACAGCAGAGAGAGAAGTGTAAGAAAGAGAAAAAAAGCTAAAAAGACCAAAAGATTATAAGACCTGGGAGTTTTTACTTGACAACTTTCTCTCAATGTCTTATTTATCAGGCAACCTCAGCTATTTAAATATTAGAAGAAAATCAAATCTTTTGTGACAACCTTCTCAAAACCTGACACACCCGCTTCAGTTTGACTGCTTCTGATAGTCTGAAGTTTTTGTTTTTGTTCCATCCGTTTTTCATCAATCAATTTAGCCTGCCTTTTCTGGTCGATAACAGAGATGGAGAGGAAAATGCTTACGGCGGCTTACCTTGATACACAAAATGAAACCCCTTGGCAATGTTTGGTGCTTCGGAGGTGAACTTGATTGTGATTTCATTTCCCGAGCTTAAAGGCAAGGTCTCCCCTGGGAGGGCGACACAGAAGCAAGCATTACCTTAGATTTGTTTTTATTTATTTATTTCTTTATTTTCATTCATCCTTTCTGGCATGTTCACTGCATCCTTCAAATGTGCGTTCATATCTCCCAACCAAATCAGCTATATTATATTTGCTTTGGGTGAAATAAGATTTCCATTACTCATTCAGCAGAGAGGCATCATGGTCACGGCAGTGGACGCTGCTACACCAGAGCCCTGAGATGTCATTTTCCAATCTGATTGCTGGGGACCGCGCCAGGCTACTATTGTGTGTGTGTGTGTGTGTGTGTGTGTGTGTGTGTGTGTGTGTGTGTATGTGTGTGTGTTTTTATGCATGTTTATGCGCGTGCATTACCTTACACACAGGGTCCCTACTGCGCCTGTCCCCTGTGGTTAATGGAAACCATCTAGTCTTCCTGCTACCAGGCAAAATAACAAACAATCCTCCACCTTCTGCTTTTTAAAAACAGCACCCCACTATGACCACCACCATCACACACACACACACACACACACACATCCTGCTCCTTATCTGTTCAATCTGCTACATGCTGCTTCAAGTGCATATGAGAGATGGTTTGATTACATTTTTAATCAAGGGCTGGAGGAGGCAGAGGAGAAGCAGGAGTTTATGACTATGTGTGCGTGTGAGCAGACTGGGCTGGGAGAGAGGAAGTAGTCAGTGGATAAGGCCCATTTGAAAGGCATGAAGTGAACTGCTCCACACACACACACACACACACACACACACACAAACACACTCCTCTGCCTAACCCCCGGTCTGAGCTTCTGCTTGATTTGCTTGCTTCCCCACCGCCACATACACACACACACTCACACACACACACACACTCTCTCTTTCTCTCTCTCTTTCTTCTCTTTCCTTTCCCCCAACTCCCTCTTTCAGCATACACTTTTCTTGGCGAATGCACAGCAGCTCATACATATTTATAAGGCCCGAGCCATACAGGTGTATAGATTGCCAGCTCATGCTTGTATCTGCGCTGTGTGGATGCCTCCAAAGGCCTAGCCTCTCTGCGGAGTGCTTTCTTACTTTCTTTTGTTTTTTTTTTTTTGTTCTTTTTTTTTCCTCAGGCCCCTGTCGTCATCTGAATGTGTTCTCCTTTTATCTTTTTATTCCGTAAGTTCACTTTAATTGATGAGAAATTAAGCAATGTCAGTGAATACAGACATCTGTATGTACCTATAATATGTATACACACACCTCTACAGATGGTGGAATCTACGTCATCAGATATCTATAAACATATTTCACAAACTATGTTCTTCATACCAACTGTAACGTACCAACTGCCTCCTTGGATTACTGCTGTGCATTCAAACAGTTTTCAAACACACTGCACAGACTGTAAAACAATAGAACTTGCACTAGAAATGTTATTTATTAACGTGTGTGTATGTGTGTGTGTGTGTCTGCCTGTCTGTGTGTGTGTGTGTGCGGGACTGTATTTGTGTGTGTGTCTGTGTGTGTGTGAATTTCCTTGTCCCTGAGATTGGCAGCTGGTTTGGTTTACCTGAGTGAGAGCCATGTAAGGAGGCCAGCAGAGGGGAGTCTTGCGAGGGTCCATCATAAATCTCCACCATGTCGTGTGTGGTGGTCTGGAAAACGACAAACTGCCCAAAGAGCACTGTGGAGACAAGACAACAACAACAACAAGAAAATGTTTAGAAAAATAATAAACCACCAACAAAGATGTGTACCACTAAGGAGGTATGTATTTACACCCGGCACCTCTGTGTGTTATACGCTTCACCCTGAGAAAAAGATTCCTCCATCACATTGTGGGCATCCCTCTTTGGTTCCACACCGTTTTTTTGGTCATCTGTTTATTTTTTTCTGTTTTCTGATGACAGAATGTTTTCACTCTCTCTCGCTTTCTCTCTCTCTCTCTCTCTCTCACACACACAAACACTCTCTCTGTCTTTATCTTTCCTACAGTATCTCCAGAAACCCTTGACAGCAGACACAGTATCTGTCTCTAAAAACATGGTGCACACACATACACACACACACACACACACACACACACATGCACAGAGAGGCGCAATTTCGCACCGAGTCTAAGTGGTAATGAGACTGAAGGGGCCTAGACAACTGTCATCTAGCACAAACCTCTCCAATCTCTCACCCTGCTTACAGTTCCCTCCCCAATCATTGCTGATCAAATCTGTCTCACAGCGTGGGGGTGACCAAGTTCACAACCTCAGCCACCGTGGAAAACCCAACCCTCCAACCCACCTCTCACTAACTCCTCAGTCTGCCCCTATGCAACCCCCCCACCCCACGACACACACACACACACTGCTACACAGCAGGTGGAGAAAAAAATCTAATTGACTCATATAACAACACTAAAAGATGGGGAAAGGAATCAATACTCAATGTGTGGCTGAAGTAACTCAAGACTGTTTGCCCCGAGGCCACTAAACGGAATATGCCTGCAGGAAAAGACGGCAACTGTTTTGGAGAAGAGCCGTAACAAAGAGCCGTAACGGGAGAGTGACGCAGGCGAGGAATGCGTCAGTGCACGTGGCTCAGTGTTTTTTTTTTTCTTTTCTTTTTTTCCTAATTCGGTCCCAAATCTGCTTGCCGTTTTGTGCATCTGTTTGAGAGCATAAACAACATTTGATGACAGCTCCCTTTTTTTCCTCTACGTTGTGTACCCCAGCTGCAATAGAGTAGGTACAACTGCACAAAAACAACCTCATTCTTATTCAGAGACGTCACGCTAAAATGACATTCCTACAGTACAATGGAGGCCTTTTGTGTGCATTGCTCATGAGCGTCTGTTTTTGTGCATTCTCGCTTTCCGCCCCAGCACTGAACAGACTTCAACGATCATTTTAACTGCAAGCTGCCGGTAGGAGAGCAGATATAAAAAAAAATACGGTGAATATAAAAAAAAACATCAACGGCGGATGGCAATGAACAAATAAGAAAATGAATAATGCACTTATCTGAATGGGGTGTCAAAAACTATATCTCCCGAGGACCACTTACGAGCACATGCAAACAGATGTTAGCATAAAAGTAACGCTTTGTAATAGCCATCATTGCTAAACTCGGCATTTACGATGGTCTATTCTCTTCGGCTCCAGTGACCCATCATCGCTCATCACCATAGTTACGGGCCCTTATGCCACACAGAGACGTAGCAGGCTGGGAACATGAGCATTCCGTTTGTTTGTTCCCATCTATTTCAAGCTCTACTGGGCTGGACTGAAAAGAGAACAATTAGTGAATTGAGAAGAGGAATTTTTTTTTTAATATCCTCGTACTGTCATAAAATGTCATGCGAAGTCATTTCCAGCCTTTGCTTTGACATTCACCCTCCCCTTGGGTGTTTAATTAATCACAAGGTTCATGCGAAGCCTTCTTCCCTTCCTTACCACCCAACTTTCCTTCTACCGTTATCTTGCCCTTTCTTTCTCATGCATGCACATCCTGATCCAATCCCTCTTCCGAAGAAGTCATTATGAAGCTGGTGCAACACACAAGGATCAAAGCACATTGCAGCCACATCCACTTTTAATGCTCTATTATCTCAGGGAAATCACTCTTGTCGCAGGCGGGCTAACCTCTTGGCACACAGGCAGCTGCTCACTGCTCATTAAGTGCAATCCAAAGCACTTCTTGAGGAATCGGGGTCACTGGCAGAACTTGCAGCAGACCACTGCTGAACGGTGTGTGTGATTTTGTACGTGATTTTGTGTGAATATGTGTGTGTGTGTGTGTTGGTGGGTGAACCCACTTGAGAAGCATGCAGCACAATCGACAACTTCTCACCACAGTGACCCATTCATTCTGACCTATCCTTCCGACAAGTACAATTACAAGGCAAGCACACACACACGCACACACACACACACATACATATATATATGTATACATACACACACAAAAACATTTCCGTAACACAAAAGTAGAGAACAAAAATGTGCAGCGCTCAAGGACTCTTTAATGCCTTGAGATACAGCCTGGCCTCTTGTCGATCGATTCCCTTGCTGTATGAAAGTGGAACAGCCCCATACAAAGCAGCAGGGTGGTGAGAAATCAGACTGGGCTCAGAGAGTGTAAAACATGCTTAAAGTGCTGACAAACACAAGACCATCAGCCTATAAAGTGCTGAGAGGAACGGAAACGGGCGTGGGCGACCCCGGAAAGAAAAAAACTAAACTCACGCGTGAGGGGATGCACCAAGGGGACTCTGTTCTACAAGACATGGCACAACTGGCTTTATAGGTTATAGTACTCCGCCTACAACCCAGAAAACATCTCTCTCCATGACTCTTCCATGCTGGACACATAATACAACCAGCTGTGTTCTCTACCTGAACACAGATTCACATATCACACTAAATGCTGCAACCCAAAGAGTCTCTGGACTGACGAAATAACACTGCACACACAATGGACACCAAACAAAAGTTGTCAAATGGCGCTACCATAGAAACGCTACTTTTTCTCATGAGTGACATCATTTCACAGCCCCTGGAAATGTGTTTCATTCCCCATTCCATGTCTATCAAGGAAATGATGTTGGCTTAAATTCCATCTGCCCTGCCATGCATATAGACATGTCACTGTTGTCAAGCGTGCTGCCATTGAGATTGCTGTTGTTGTTCAGCCCCCCTAATTGGGTTATCTGCCTTATTTAGGAAGAATTACACAGATGTGGTACAGTTATGTAGTAAAGTCCTCCCTCTTGCTCCATCAGCCTAAGCCTATGCCTAATCACCTAGCCTGACTGTGACATCTGACTCCTCTCCTTCATCCTCTCTCTCTCTCTTTCCTCTCCCCTCCCTCTCTCTCTCAATTCTCCTCTTCCTTCTCTCTCTCTCCTCCGCAGCTTCAGTGTGTGACAGAGAAGCAAACACAAACGAGGAGGCCTTAATTGGGAGTGTGCTGCTCGGTGTGCCGGGATAATAACAGCCAGTGTTTGCTCTGCTAAAAGGAGCCCAAAAATCTGTGCCACTCTCTCCTGCCTAACCAAACCCTACACTCTCTCTCACACACACACACACACACACACACACACACACACACAGAGGCTGCAGCAGGCAGTGAGTCACACTTTCTTCCTGTGCTATTCATCTTAGCCGAGGTGGAGGTGGGTGTGTGTACATTTGTACTGTTGTGTGTGTGTGGGGGGCACATACAGTATGTGAGTGTGTGTGTCCAATCCAAAAATATAAGTATCACTTTTTTAAAGTTAATCTCATCTGATTTATGTGAGTAAACCTGAGGCTATAATATTTTGAATTTTGAATCCCTCTCTCAGAATAGAGCTAAATAAGGATCATGCCACCCTCTGTGCTCTTCAGGGGCTTGACCAACCCCCCACACCAACACACACACGCACACACACACTCTCTCGCACTCTCTCTCTCTAACTCTGACAAAATCAAACACACACACTAACTACTACTACTAAATACTAACCTCCTCTGTAACTGTCTCTTTGTCAAACACAAACACACCCTCTTACCAATTCATACACACACCCACACAAATAAACACATATGTAGACATGTACACACACATACTCTTTCTCTCACACCAAGTCAAACACTCACACACACACACATACACATACACACACACAGACACACACAAACATACTAACCACCACTCTCCCTCTCCCTCTCTGTCTGTCACCCACTCAAACACACACTCACACACTCACTCACTCACAAACACAGAGACCCACACTAGAGAGCATTCTGACAGGGCAGCTGATAAGAGAGAAGCCTACAGGCTGTGGTCCAGTGCACCACAGTGTGAGGATACGCTGAATGGAGCCAGGCAGGCTTTTCCCACTCCTCACGCTGCCCAAGACAGCACAATCATGCTCTCCCACTCATCCATCCACTCAGCCATCTATACATTTGTTTACTCTGTACTGGAGCTGTCCCAGATGTTTAGTTTATTTTATTTTATTCTTTATTTTTGCCTCTTGCAACCACACTCCCTCCAACATCTACTAGCCATAGACAAATACATTTCTTTTGGTCAAATCATTAAATTCAGTAGCCAGTCAATAGTAAACAATTTCTGTCTGAAATGAAAAAGTAAAAAGTAGTAAACAATTTGTGTCTGAAATGAAAAATCTACTTTCATTTTTTTACGATTTGGTTGGCTGGTGCTATTTTTCATTCCTGGTCACTCCTCACACACACACACACACACACACACGCACACAGACACAACCCCAAAATGTCAACAGGTTTGGAGAATTGTGGATGAGACGGCTGACATGTCCTGTCATGTGGCTCACATGGTTCTGTGATGAGCGTGATGGGGGCATACTGTCATAACCACATCCCCTCCCAGTTGACACGCGCTGGCAACCGATGAGGAATGCGAGAAGTTCGGAGAGCGACACCAAGTTCACTAATTTGTTTACTGAGCAGAGAGAGTGCGTCTCATACGACGTGCACCTCTTTCCTTTATGCATGGCTTGACAGGGCTTTAAAACATTAAATGGACGTTAAATGAAGGTTTGGCTACTTCACTTTTTTGTACATGGGTGGGGGAATGGGCTGGGGGTGGGGAGTTATGCAGAATCTAGACACACAAAACTATTCATGTGATTACAATCTGAGCCTTGGGCAAGTCTGACAATTTGTGAATAATTCATTCTCTAGAATAAAGTGGTTGTCTGAAAAATGTCCAGAATCATTCCTTGTGGCGGATTGTGTTCATAGTTAAAAGGCAGCCTGTGTAACCTGACTCTCTTTCCTTTCTTCATAGTTCTATTTCATTGCTTTAGATTCATTAGTATAATGTCCTCAGCCCAACCCAGGAAATTATGTTTATCTAAACAGATCAGCATATATTGGGTGTGGTGTGGTGCTAGCATTTCCCTTGGTGCCTGGTAGCAGTGAATTTTCTACTAATGTGGGTATTAATGGGAAGAACAGAAAGAAAAAATTAAATAATACAATAAAATTGATAGACTGCTGGATAGAGGGAAAAAAGAAGAGAACAACAGAAACCCCATGACATCATAGGATTAGATTAAAAGATTTGGTGAGGAGAGGCACTAGTAGTGAAGTGACCGCCATTACAATGCATTTTATTAAGTGTGGGTACTTGGAGGTACAACTCACCATTGGAAAACAATGATCAATTTAATGAAACATTTTACTGCAGTGTTTGCTGCCTGCCATTGCTTTTCTCTGAGCCATTTAACTGAATATAAAAGAACAAAGACCCTTATCGAGCCTAGAGCCTTGAAAAACATACATACTCTAACAGTGTAATGAAAGCAAACACACCACACACACACACACATACAACAATGGATCCTAATTTAAATGATGACTAGGTTGTGGGGTCTAAAGTACACTAAATTATACTAAAAAACTAAATTAGCTAAAGCTAATCTACAGTCATTGTTGTTTTTCAATCGTAACACACACAAGTATTCCTGAGCCAATTAACTATATTAAACACCTCAATCCATAACATTATCCACTGAAAGACAAAGCTATTTCCCTTAACTATAAACACCAAAATTTACACTTGACTGGTGGAAAACGGTTGCAGTTTCCTGGCCACCTGGCTTCACACATGATGTAGATTTGCTGAACTTTGTGCAGAACTCTACACACAATCTCCATTCATACATCATTGGCTGTGACTGTGTGCTCATTTAGAAAGCCCTGGCATTTAATGTCATTAACTCCAGGCATCACAGCTCAAACCCATTTAACACACAATTCCCTATGCGGGAAACCTACAAGGCAAAAGTGTTTGATTGCTTTTAGAAAAATGGATCCAAGAAGAAAGAAATGGAGCATAATCTCTATCTAATAATTTCTAACTTTTTTTTATCATTTTATGCATTTACTTTCTCATTTTATATTTATGCTTATTTTATCTTTGTCTTATTTTCAACCTTTTGTGCCTTAACTATTTACTGTATTTTGTTTTTATTTTTGCAAAGCAAAATATTCAATGAAAACTTGAGTGAAAATTTAACTACCTCTGTGTCGGAATTGTAGTAAATTAACTAACCACAGCTGGAGTGTATATACTTATTTACTGATAAGCAAGATCTTCAACATCACTGGCTCTGCCCAATACTCCCACATGCCACATGACAGCTATAGTTGGCACTGTGCCAACTGTTTGAAATTAAAGCCCATTAGAGCCCATTTCTTCCTTTTCTTTAATGCTGAACATTCCATAAACATTTACAGACACCTCTTGCATGTGAACGTGGATGTTGAGGCTGGGATTTATGGTGCAGTATTTTAGGGTGACCTTTCTCAGTGAGTATTCTCAGCTTTTAAGTGGGGTCTTGGTGAGCATGAATAAGGATGCTGGAGACTGGTGAAATAAAACTGTCAGTCTGCACGCTGCACTTTGTGTTAGCCCATAACCTCATGTCTGTTCGTGCAAACCCTCAAGCGAACTTGCCAGAACACACATGAAATAGACTGTTGAGGATGTTGTTCTGAAAAAAAGGTTAATCTATATGTTCATCCATCCATTCATTCATTCATTCATTCAAGAAAGAAAAACTCACACACATATACAGTTTGACCCAGCTGTCAGCTACATCTACAGCTGTAGATGAAAATACAGATGTGCTGTACTGTGCACCAAGCACCAAGCTGTGCTGTCCTTGTGCAAAGCAGCATCCCACATCACTATTCATCTTCACTCTTGAGTGCTTAGCATAGAAGCTTAAAATATAAATAAAATAGACTGTGGAGGAGGATACTTTGAGACAGGAGCTTTAAAGTGATGGTGATACATTGCAGAGCAACAATGAATGTTCAAAGGCAGAAACTGAAAATCATTCCCTTTTATAGATTGGATGCTATTTCAGCAGCTAGGCCTTATTAAAGCTCAGAGCTAATGGTAATGCCACAGGCGGTTTCACCTGTTAGCGTGTTGCTGAGATCTGCCACCACAGAACTCTCTTCCCTTTCCTGACAGCTAAATTTGCCCAGCCATCCGTGACATATTTAACACTGGCAGGGAAAGTTGGTGTAAGAAGGCCTCGCCATTTGGCTGGTAAATGTGCCATCTGCACAGAGTGACAAAGTTGATTGTGCACGTCTGCATAAAAAATTCAAACTGACTCGGAGTCAGCACTCAATTTCATGTCCAATAAGTCTGCTGGCTCATTCATAAGCTAAAAATTTCCACTCCAAAGTAGTTTGTCTCTTTCAAAAATCAGCCTTGAATATACTGAGGATTCAAAGCCAGCGCCAATGCAGTGAGTATGCTAAACACATGTATTGCTCATGTGAAGGGGAACAAGCTGATGGTCAAGAGGATATTACATTGCAACCTTTTTAGGCAGAATCAAAAGAGTGGCAAAAATTTGAAGATTCAAAGACCAAGCTCACTTGATCCACTCATTAGTATTCCAAACATATGCTGATAGCCTGCACTCAGCGTGGAGTCAAGTCAAGTACCTAAATACCTCTATCCTACTTCATCCCCACACTGGTCCTATAACCAGAAGTACTGAATGTGAAAGCACTGACTCCCTTGCACAAAGTCGCACACAGACAGGCCATCAGCACTGTCAAAGAACTGTTCCATGATAACAAATGCTAGCTTCCGTCTGACCCAGACACGTGCAATCAAGTCACGCTTTTCAACGCAGAGCTCTAGGCTCTGTCTCCATTTGTACTCTGGTCCCTGGACTGGGCCCTGGAGCGTGGCTTTGTACCCTGCAGCAGTGAGCTTAATCTCAGTTTGGTCATCAGTTAGCTGACTACGGCCATGAATTATATATAAGCCTGAGCTCGATAGTTATGTCTTGGCCTCTGCGGAATGCCAAAGCCGAAGTGCTGAAGGAATCAGCATGGCTCTGCTCAAGATTTTTTTTTTTTTTTTAACACAGACCATCTCCCTATGCGGAAACCTTGCTTTGCTGGTTGCTAGGAGACCCGTCAACCCTTATATTTATGGAAATTTAATGAACACATGCCCCCCACCTCCCACCTATCCGCACCGCAAGCATAACCACCACCAACCTCCTCCCTTGTGTCCCTGAAATTTGGTCAATAATCCACACAGGGATAAGAGGTCCCCTGTTGTGAGTTAAGACATGCATATGTGCACACACGCACACATACACAAACACACACACACACACACACACACATACACACACATACACACACACTCTCAAGACAGCAAAAAGCCCAGCACCGGGGACTTACCAAACTCTCCTGGCACAGAAACCTCGTACAGGCAGGTCTGGCCCAAAGTGTAGTTGCGGGGGTAGTTGGGAGACAGCACCGTGCCCTCAGAGCCCGTTGACCGGCTTCCACACGGAGCTGCGACACCAAACAGAAACAACAGAGGGAATCAGAGGAGATGTGTGTGGGTGGCAGCAGGCGCTCACCCCTCCACATAATAAAGCCCACCAGGATAGGAAGCTAATGCAGCATTTAATCGTGCGGTAGGCAGACAGTTGCTCTGTCCCAGTGACCGCTGAGGTGCTGGAGCAGACCTCTGATCAAAGGAGATCTAAGACATCTGAAGTCATGTTTCACAAGAACCTTTGATTACAGCTCTCCCTTTACACCTTTGATAATGCCATTAGTTGGCCATTAGGCCGTTCTCATTACGAGTCCAGTGTGGCGACTGCACTGATGCATGCCTAGGGTGCTAATACTGTTAAAAAATCTAAAGGCTATGCTGCGAAATACGACTGCAAAGTCGTTTTCTATGTGTGTATATATATATATGGGCAATCCCACACTAATGCAAACGTCCATAACGGCAACAAAATGCCATGGTATGACGCGAATGATTATGTGAAAAGTCTCATAAAATTTGTTCTACAACCAAGAACAGTTCACATCATACCATACCATGGCATTGTGTTGGCATTATGGATGTGACAGTTTTGTGTAAAATTGTCCATATATGCAATATATATACTATATCACCTCACCGTCTCCATAAGGAGCTTTGATAGCGAAGGTACTGAGAGACCTATCTTCTAAAGTAGGGCACCTTGCACCTGACCCCCCTACCAATCCAACAGATGTCAGAGTTATTAATGACTGCTGTCATGTGTTGACAGGCATGATCACAGAGTATGACCAACACGACTTATCATCCAAATCGGGCACTGGCTCCACTAAAGAATTACGATTGCTGGGACTTGTTATATTGCTCTACATGATGCCATAAGGCATGGATACACAATTCTAGATTTAGCACATTTAGATATTAACAGAAATGCATCATTCAGCATCTTTCATTAAAACATAATCTTATCAGTTAACAAGCATAACAAGCATATCAGTTAACTCACATCAATATAATCAACGTGCTAATTTAATGTGTCAGTGTTTTTATACTCTTGTGTATCTTTTTGGGAGATTGTTTTCATTCTAATGCAAAAACAGCCTCATTAGACAGTCTACCGAGCATCTTAAACTCTAACCAAAGATAAAGACGTGCTGGAGTGTGTGCTTGTGACAGAACTGGATCATTAGTCATGAAATGTTTATGATCGGCTTAACATAAACATCGCGGGAGGATAGAGGAAGGTGTCAAGAAAACAGGCTCATTCCGATTTACTACCTTAACGTTGTTGAATAATGCTTCTGCATTACTTTATAAATGATGTATTTATATGATGAAGGAGGTTTATGGTCTCAGCCACCCACAGCCTGAGCACTGTGAGACGATACTTTTCCCTGGAACCCTGGCTGGAAAGACTCGCCCGCAACATATCTTTTGAAGATCAGGTGTTAAAAAAAAACCCTCTCTGTTCATGCTGCAGGGTCAAAACAGAAAGATAAAGCAGTGTCCCACATCACCGTAAATGGAGAATGTAAAACAACACGCTCTGTCTCTCTCTAATCATTTTCAGCCGAACAAGGGAGTCGATGTTCTAGCTTCTTGCTTTTAGGCAGAACAGGGAAAAGCAATGTCCTCGCCTCACACTGTCACCAGCCCCTTCAAGGCCTCATTTTGTCTTTTTGAATCCCTCATTCCTCGTCTTTTGAGTGTACTGCACTTACTGTTCCCGGACACTGATCTAGGAACAATAGAGGAGCCATTTTGACCTTGATTGCCATGAGAAGGAGGTTCTTTGATGTCTCTGTGCATGTATGCACTTCGAAAGAAACATGGAGCCTCTCTCCCGTCCCTGCTGACCAGTACAGGTAAATTGGTGCTTCAACAGAATGGAGTAGCTGAGGAATGGTTCTCTCTCTCTCTCGCTCAATCTCTCTGTCTCTCTCATTAACTCTCTATCTCACTCTCTCTCACTGACTCTCACTCTCTCATTGACTCTCTCTTTCTCATTGACTTTCTCTCTATTTGACTCTCTCTCTGTCTGACTCTTTCTTTCCTATTCTCTCTGTCTTGTATTCTCTGTCCCTGTCTGTGTCTCTGGCTCTGTGTTTTTCAGCTAAAGCACAGTGGAGCGTGTTGGATCTCACACCCCTGTGGATCCTCCAGGACAGGTGGGGCCCTAGGAGGAGCTGCGTGTTTGCATGGCAAGAATAATCAGCTGCAGCCTGCCGCCCAACTGGAGCACCACACAGATGTCTGTAACACACACACACACACACTCACACACACACTGCATCCATTATTAATAGGGGTTCTGTTGTTGTGGAAGAAGCATTAGGCCGGTAATGAAACATATGTAATGATTGTACGGGAGCAGTATGACAGATCCTGCAGGCCTGCAGAGAGAGGGCATGCAGATGACAGAGGTGAGGTGGGGAGGGGGGATGGAGAGGGGGGGGCAGGGGGTTGCTTAGCACGTGTTGTAATTGGCGAGAGACAGATGAGTGCAAACTGATGTGTGGGAAAACCACCAAAAGCTGAGGTGTCTGACACTGTTGCTGTGACTCCTGCGCATAGCAATGCCTTGGTGTTACCTCCATTCCACACTGTTATAGTGGAAATTTCCTCTTCCTCTCTTGGGTATGGAATGGGTTTGAATATATGTGTGTGTGCGTGTGTGTGTATGTATGCATGTTTATCATGTTTGTGTGTGTGTGTGTTTGAGCGTGTGTGTTTGTCTGTGTGTGTGTGCGCACAGGCGTGTGTGTGCATTTTTCAAAGCAACATTTCACGTTTCCCTGGGCATGTGTTTGTCGACTTTGTTTGGAACAGCAATTGGAATGGAAAATAGCCTGTGTCTATCAGCACAGCGGGCCCTCCTTGTTGTTTATGAGTGCAGACCATCTCTCCAGCATTAGTTGTGCAGCCACGTGCTCTCTGCCAAGAGCAAGGGTGAGAAACCTGGGATGGAGAAAGCTGAGCAAAGCGGCAGCACATTCCTGATCAGTCTATCTATCTTTTATATGTCTTCCAGCTCAGACAGTAATGAGTCATTCATACACACCTCTATGTTGTGTTCATCAGCCTCAGTATCATCATGATTGCTAAGCGTGGCTATGCTAATCTCCATACTGTGCTATTCTTCAATAGAGGGCCAGAACTTACTTTAACTTTTAGCTTTTAATGTGCATTCACACCAAGAATGACTAAAGCTGTGAAACCGCTTGAGGTAATTCACTTTCTATTGACAAGAGCGACTGAATAAAAGTTAAAAACTGCTCACCTTGCAAATTAGCTATGACGCATTTTGGCCGTAAATTATATAGCAATGGTCTCATCGTGAGCAATGAGTGAACATAGATATAAGCAATTTTACAGCTTTTGGAGCTCTTTGTGTGAATTTGCAGTTAAACAAATCATCTTCAGTTCTTGTGAAAGGCCAGTGTTTGCGCTCAACTGCCAGGCATGATGCTACAAGGTGATTGGCTGGCGTTGTTTATATCTTGGCCCGTGCTACTATGTTTGTTTTCAATTAGCGATAATTATTTGTTTGTTTTCAATTAGTGAACCTGGATAACTTAACCAAAAAGAAAATTGAAAACCTCCTAATAGAGGACCTCTTTGGCTAAGTTTAGCGAAGATGATGAGGCTTTACCACTACCTCTGAATTAATTTACCGGTAACACTTTATTTGAAGCAGTTTACGAAAAACTGACACAAGCCTGTCATTAACATGGCATGACACGTATCATGAACATTAATGACACTTAATTTATGTTTATGACTGTTGTTATTAAGTGTCATTTGGTTTTTGTAATGTCTGCACCCCAAACATTGTCAACATTACATTACGAAAACCGAATGACACTTACTGACAACAGTCATTAACATTCAAAAAGTGTTCAAGATTAATATTCAAGATATGTGTCATGTCATGTTTATTACAGGCTCATGTCATTTTTATATTGATGTCTTCAAATAAAGTGTTACCAACATACCTTTGGTTTGTCATTTAAACACCTACTTGGAATATCGCCCTGATCTGTGGCTGGCACTGTTTAGAACTGACAGATACAGGACCGTGAGAGGCAATTACCATTGTGCATCTGACTAATGTGTGTTGGATAACAGCTTGTACCTTTAAATCATAATGCCAACATAAAACAAACATTAGCTCCTGATGTAGTACATTGACGTTGAAGCACAATCTGTTGACTGAGCACACATCATCACACCATTCCTCTCCCTGACGATAATATTTAGTGCAGTCGTCAGGTCTTAGTGAAGACCACAGGAAAAATATCTTTAGAGGGGGAAAAAGTTAATGCATGCAATTGATCGTCTCAACCTGCGGCGCTGAGAGGTAGTAGCTTGGCAGGATGACCCAGTCAATAGCTGGCATGGGCCAATCCAATCAGATGAGGATGGAGGGGGTGGTGGTGGAGGAGGTTATTGTGGACTGAGGAGTGGAATGGGGCGTAGGGTTCAGAGAGACAGGCAAAGCGAGGTGAGTCTATTTATACAGTACAATTCTTATGCACTGTGGATTGCTTTACAGGTGAGCTTTATAAAAGAAAGAACCACCACACCACCACAGAAAAACATAGGGTGAAAAAAGTCTCCACATATCTCTTCATGCACCGCCCTAACATGAGTGGGAGCAGACAAAATACACACACAATAATGAAACACTGTGGAGTTTCTCTGGTAGGAACCTCTGAAATAAGGGGGGAGCAAACTCTCTCTGTGATTTGTTAGGCCTTTGATTCAAATATACTTATACTTCAATATCAAATATACTTTCAGTTACATCAAATCATCTGGCAAGAAACATAAGCATAATTCTACACGTGCTATGTGCTGTAGTATGTGTATGGGATAGTGTCATACACAGCGTGCATGTGATCAGTGTGTACGGCATTTGTCTTATAGTTAGGTTAGGTTAAGGTTAGGTTTAGGTTAGGTTGGGGACGGTGGTAGCGTAGCTAGCATGTTTGTAGCCTGGAATTGTGGGTTTGAAACCCGACTGCCACCATTGTGCCCTTCAGGTAGGGAAGGCCCTGAAGTAATTAATAGTTGACATGTGTAAGTGGCTTTGGATAAAAGCGTCTAATGTATATGATGTACAGTAAATGTTGGTTGGGTTTTTACAGCTTTACCTTGGCAGCTGGGCAGCGTCCGGCTCCACTCAGGCCGTCCAGTGTCGCCCATTTGGCAGGTGAGGGTAGAGTAGCCCTGTAGCAGGTAGCCAGCGTCGCAGTGGAAGGTCACACTGGAGCCCAGCTTGTAGTCACTCCCCAGCCGAGTGCCATTCATCACCGTGCCAGGATCGAAACATGACTCCCGCAGCTTGGCTTGGGTTTGCCGAGGAACAGAGAGAAGGAAAGAGAGAGGGGGAAAGAGCAAGAAAGAGACAGAGAGAGAGAGAGCGTCAGAAGAGATTAAATGTGAGAAAATAAATAAATAAAATGAGTGTTCAAACAGTGAGAGGGAGATAGAGAGACAGAAAGACGGATGGATAGACACAGGCACTGAGAGAAAGAGAGAGAGAGAGAGAGAGAGACAGAGAGAGAGAGAGAGAGAGTGATAGATATGAGGAGGGGAGTGGATTGAAAAGAACTGTGGAGAACCGCTGCTATGCCTTTTTTCTCTCACCCCCCCCTCTGTTTTTATTATCAGTCAGCTGGCTTTTTAAGCGATGTGTGTTCCAGTGATTCCAATGGATAAAGGGGCTTGATGCTGAACCAAGCTCAAAAAAAGAGACAGGGCCTTTCATTTTTGACACACCAAAAGAAAGCAAAAAAAGACCTCTGATTGAGACCCCCTGCTCTCCTCAGAAAAAAACCCCACTAAAAAACCCTCTTAAAATCCAATTTTTTGCATGTTTTTTTTAGGACCAGTGAATGAACAGCATTGTGTCTGTCTGGCCCTTTGTAATGGACAAGACTGTTAGGACCACTGCCATACCTTTATACTCCAGGTGAAATCCCGTGTAGCTGACGGAGCCGTCACTGCGGAAGGCGATGTGCATGATATTGGAAATGCTTTCCACTTTCTCTGGAAGCTTGCTGTCTTGAAAGGTACCGATCAGATGATTGCTCCCGCTGCCATCATAGATGTATAGGAAGTCATAGTTTGGCTCAATACTGAAGCTGTAGGGATTGAGGAGGAGAAGAACAAAACATAAGTCATCATTGGGACTACATTATGCTGTGGAAGAACAACATCCAGTGCTGAAAAACGGACAAGTCCGTCTTTGTGTCTACTGTGTAGAATAAGGCAGAGACATACAGTGTTCTTTAAAAAAAATAGCTAAGGGGTAGCAAATGAATACGACATGCATGGTGCCAGTGATGAGCCATGCAACATCTGCACCAGTACATTAGGGTGACAATATATTCGGAAAGGAAACCACTGCCAAGACTCTGTTCATAAATCCGTGCGTACGTCATATTATTGTCCCCAGAGATTTGGAGTGGCCCTGGAGTCATACTAAGATGGAGACAAAAAGAGAAAAGAAAACAGAAAACTCTCTACGTCAGAGAGAGAGAGAGAGAGACTCAAGTGGCAACAGCCTGAAGAACAGGCATCAGGCTCAATAGCTTATGTTTTCTTGGATTCACAAGCACATTGAGATGCGCCGAGAAAAACATGATATCCTCTCATTGCAGCACCCCGAATCCAATAGAAAGATAAAGTCAGCCTCTGCCCATGTGCTCGTAGAAAAATAAGTCCCTTAGCTGGAGATCTTATAGGTACCGTATGGAAATACAGGAGTCTGTGTATCTGAAGCAGGGGTGAAAATCTATTACTCATAATCATATTACCCATGCATCAAAATGCCCCCTTTTGATGGAATCTAAGCCAGAAATAAAAAATAAATAACCAACTCTACAAAGAAACACATTCTGTAATTGACAGCTAGTTCATGCAAAACAAATTGTACTTTGATTAAATTGACACTCTTGTTTAGGGTCTTCACACAGTCCAATCCATCTTTAAACATGAGCACATGCATGACTAGGAAGCTTCGATTTTTATGATTTCACACGTTAGCACCCTTCAAGAAAATGAATCAAATTTGCACTTGGTGGGAGCTCAGGGAAAATGTGTGTTCCTCCATCCACGAGAACATGAGAACTCTGAGCCCTTATGGAACTGAGCAAACACATCCCGCCTGCCTACCTGATGAAAGCCAACGAGATGACGTAGTCCGTGTGCACGGTGATGAACCAGTCGCAGTCTTTGCTGTGAGGGTATGGGTGTGGGTAGTTTGGGGAGAGGATGAACCCAGAAGAACCGGTCACATTCCCTCCACATGGGGCTAAGAAGAGAGAGAGAGAGAGAGAGAGAGGGAGAAAAAACTAGAGGTGAAGATGGGTTGAGGTGGCAGGGTGGCAACAGAGAAGGGCAATATAAATCAAAATCTGCGACAGAACAGATTAACTGCCACATTTAACATTTGACTGAACATACAGGCTCATTTGTTACAAAAGAAGATGAGGATTCTCTATGGCTTGGTTTGAACACAGTATATAACCTGAATGTATATATACAGAACATATATCATGAACATGATATATTCCTAGGCCTGTGAGAGGGTCTCAAACTCAAAGCCCTCCTTTTAGCTCATCCGTCAATTTAAAGGTGTGGATGGGATGTCTACCATGACCAGCCATGACAGTTAGCGTCCAGTCGGTGACAAATGGTCATGCCCCATCGGCGCTGCTCACTCGCCGTCCCCCAAGGGCGAATCCCGGCGGGCCATTACCGCAGTTACTCACCCGATTGTCTTCCCTCTGCATTACGGCCGCCTGTCAGTCTCTCACACATGAGCCGTCACGCGCACACACACACACATACACATACCACTCAGACAGAGGCCTAAGAGGAGGTGTGTGTGTGCATGTGTGTGTTTGTGTGTGATTGGGGGTGGGTGTTGGGGGTGCCTTGGATGGCTCACATTTTACAGCAGAGATCATGTGGACTTTGTGAGGCAGTGGTCATTTTGACACATTACATGATGGACGCCCCTGTCAGTGACTGTCCTAACAAACACACAAAACACACAGAATATTGCACTCACACACAGACACACACACACAAACACACACAGACACACACACACACACACACATACACACACACAAAATATGTACAGGAAGCACATGCAATATGGCAATATGGCAACTGGCAATATTTGAACCCCAGCTAGCCCTAAGGTTTGTTGTGCCAGATGTAGCTGGCGCATGGTGAGAGGAGGAGCACTTTGAGTCTGTGTCTTAAAGACCAACATTGCATTTCCACCTGTTCCACCATCTGGCCGGAGCTCTAAGGTGTAAGTACAAATCCCAGGCCTCTAGCGACGAGAGAACATAAGACATTCACGACCAGTCCTCAAGAAGACAAATAAAAGAACGGCACTTTCTATCCTCGCTTAAGCTCAGTTCCATTGACTGGCATTTCCCCTTCACGCTGGCTGGCTCTGCCATGAGAGATCTATAGGCAATGGGAAGATCATTTCTGCATACAATAGCCTAAACCCTGAAGACAAACGCTCTGAAAGATCTGGTGTCAGGATCGGGGGGGTTGCATGGGTGGTTGCATGGCTGTTTGACCAAAGATCATTGAATACTGGGGCCTATTCTACAAAGCAAGGTTACTAGTTTACCAGAATAACTTTGTGAGTAACAACTGATCTCTAAAAGAACACTTCAGTGAGCATCTGAACAACATGTCTCTGAAGTGACGTTGTTTGGAGATCAGTAGTTACACCTGAAGTTACCCGGCTTAGCTAGTAAGCTTGCTTCGTAGTATATCCCCCTGAACAAGACAGAACAACATAAAAGTTACAATAGGAGCAAATGTGAGTAGTTTCTGTCTGCAAGTGGGAATGTCACATAATGTCACAAGATAAACTTTTTAATGATCTTCTGTATCAACGTATGAGGGTTCGACTGATCTGCAGACGCTTATGTCTCTTGCTCCGCTTTTACCCTCTCTTGTTTGACTTCATCGATGAACCCTCTCCTCAGTGATTCTGCCAGTGAATCCAAGAGGGGAGTGGGGGTCACATTCACACCCGCTGGCGAGCTAATAGCTTATCATGTGAGTGTGGGCTTTATGGCAGCAGGCCATTCTACCTTTCACCTCCACGGAAGACATGACTGATGCCTGGGCCACGCAGAACATGCTCCTGCTGAATGTTTCAACACTCAGCTGTGTCACTCACTGCAGTTGTAATATACTGTGTGTGCGTGTGTGTGTACGTGTACGTGTACGTGTACGTGTGTGTGTGTGTGTGTGTGTGTGTGTGTGTGTGTGTGTGTGTGTGCATGTGTGTGTGTGTGCTCAGTTATACAAATGGTGAGGGAGAATACTAGTCAAGGCTCTAATTAGTTTTCTTGCCCATGTCAGTGTTATTTGTAGGGCAAAATCAATGGTTTGTACACAGTATTCCTCCTACACCACACCTCAAACACATGTGAAAAACAGGCTTACAGTTACTGCTTGGCAATCAATAGTGGGTTATACCACAGGGACAGAATACACTCAATACCCACCATTATGCATCTGATGATAAACAATGTTAGATGTCTACTAGGACCACCATGCTTATACACTGGACTAGAGGTTGAAGCCAATTACTCTTACAAATGTTCAGTTCACTAGTTTGCAAGATTGCTTGATATTGAGCGCTGGGGATAAGCATGTTTGGCCTCATACCTAGCTGTGGTCCTGGGATCATGCCAACAGTGAAGAGTGTGAGGAGGGCTGGACAGGTGAGGAGGGTTAAATCTCCTACAAATGGATGTGGGTTGAGTGATGGCTGTCAATCAATCCTTTGGACTCCTCCAAAACTATGTTTGACCAACAATGTTTACTTAAACCACATTTACCTAACATTGATTCAAAGGACTCTAAAGATGTGAAGATAAACTCACCTATGCAGGTGGGGGGGCTGGGCTGCCAGTAGTACCTGTTGTCCACCTGGATGCAGGTGATCTTGCCCTCCCCCTGCAGCTCATAGCCCGGGTCACAGACGAAGGTCACCATGTCGCCCGGCTCCTTGCCGTCCCCACTGCGCGTGCCGTTCATAGGGGTGCCTGGGTCTCTGCAAGCTGTGGCAACTGAGCCTGACATGTGAAATGGAACAGCTTTTAATACCCCCTTCACACAATGACAATGAGAGAGATCGGATTTGTAAAAATTGCTTTCTGCATTGGGTGACACAATGACACCTAAGGTATTTACATTTCTATGTACTGTAAACTGTATACACTGAACTGCCTAGTGTAATTCTGCTTTTAAATCTTGCTTGAATGCACACACAGGAGTGTGTGCTGAGGATACACAAAAGCATCCTTAAAATATTCAGTGCAGCAAAGCATCCAAAGAAGGAGCCAATATCCCAACATTACTGGCATACTTGAGCATACACATACGTTTGAAAACTCAAGTCACACCAACAAATCTCTATGCAGATGCTCAAATCATATGCATATACTTATGATCCATACATAGAGCCAGTCTCCCACACATAGATGAAAATTTGCTCCACACTATGCCCATGCATGGATAAAAACTTGTCTTACAATGCAAGTCTTTTTGTTTTTCTTTTAGCCAAGGACTAGACTTAGTCTTTGTATGGGAAACCATCCTACAGCTTCAGATGCATATGTGTACAAATCACACACCCACACCCATACATAAGGAGATCCTATCTATATACAGTATGGGGGATATGCAATGTGTGTGTGTTGTGTGCACATGCAAAGTCATACATATGATGAATCCACATTCTCTCACACACTCGCACAGACACAAGCACAAAAATAGACAACTGCCCACATCTGAGCTGACAGATGTGGTATAAGATGACACAGACTTGGGATATCCACAACATACTCATTTGCAGATATAGCCCATATACATATACATATACACACACAATCACACAGGCAGGTGTATTCGCAGAATCTTTGAAATAATTTGCTGTGCACTTCTGTCAAAACTCCAATATGTTTCAGTCACTCTCTTCCTCTCTCTCCATCTCTCCCCCCCCCCCCCCCCCACCTCCGTCTCTCTGTCTTTCCCCCTCTAGCCATGGCCACTCACTGGAGAAATCGATGGCGAAGCCTGACTTGCTGATGTAGAAGTCGGTCTCGAACTGGATGGTGACGAGGTTGAGGGTGCTGTGGATCCCGTCAGGGAGCAGAGAGCCACTGACCTCCCTCAGTAGCATCTCGATCTCCGGGCGCCCATCCCACACCTTTAGAATGTCGTGGGAAGCCTCTGTATCGAAGGCCAAGAATTGAAGGCTGGAAGGCAGACACACAAAAGAAAGAAATATCGACAAAAAAAACACAGACATACACACACACAAACAGACAGACAGACACAAAAAACACATAAAGCATTCATTTTTGATGGAGCTGAACATATGTCAATAATTCATGGAAGCTCAGTTGCAGTTGACCCACCCCCAGAATTTTTCAGAATGACTGCCAACACTGCTGTCAGGGAACGCTTAAAAATGCCCAAAGTGGCTTCACATAAAAATATACTATTGTTCTGTGCTTCGGTTCTCTCCTTTTTCTCTCTTCTTATGCTTACTCATCTATTTGCCTCCTCCAAAATGCCACACACACACACATACAGTACATGCACACACTTACTCAGACCCCCCCTCCCTCCAACACATACACACACACATGCACACACACACACACTTTTTCTCTTTTCCCAACACTGCCGTGGGCCTACCTGACAGTGTTTCCCGAATCCACCTGAATAGTCCACGTGCAGCGCAGGTTGTTGTCATAAGGGAAAGGGTAGCCAGGAGACAGGATTCTCCCTGAAGACTCTCCCAGGAAACTCCCCCCACACTCCGCTGTAAGATACAAACACTCAGAGAATGAGAGACAAACAGGCAAAATGATGGACAGACAGACAGAGAGACCGTGTGAGAAAGAGACAGCCAGGCAAACAGAGAGAGGGAGGGAAAAAAAGAGAGTGAGACAGACAGACAGACAGACAGACATCCATGCATACCATCACACACACACAAATAAATAGTACACAAACAGATACAGAGGGCTGTCACAGCACATTTGCATTGTCTTACATCTTTTGCGATAGCCATCGGAAGCTCTCGGCATTGACAAATAATCATGTGTTTGTCAGCAGTGCCTCTCTCTGCTCCTTGCCCTTTCAGACTGGTAATGTCAGCGCTGCGGTATCATTAGTGCCATACTTATGTATGTACAAACACAGCGTGGCAATAACGGCCTCTCCATCAACACATTAATTAACTTTAGCAGACTGTCTCGAAAATGCATGGCCTAGACTTTTATTGTGAAGGGGGAGTGTGGAGGTGTCTAATGGCTGCAGATAAAGACTCACACATACCAATGACTCTGGGATCAATTATCACCAATGAGCCAAACTGAGCAAGCACAGAAAAATGGCAATATTACTGAAGCTCTGTTGTGTAAAAGCGAGATATTATCAAAGGAACATAATCACCATTACAATAGCAAATTCTGCACTCCGATATCAAAACACTATTAAAAACACAAGCGCGTTCAAAGAGTCAAGTTTTTTCGTTAAATGATGATTTTCCTTCTCATGGGCAGTTGCTGTGCCTGCGTTGCAAATGGCTACTTTTCTCTCCCTGCTGCTGATGCCATTAGCTCATTTAAGAAATAGAGCCAGCTTAAATTGCATGAAATTGTTCATTATCTTTTTCCCCTTCTTTCCTTATTTCTTAGATTCATAAAAAATGCATCACCGAAGTATGGCAAGGATGTGATGTACATGTTAACAAGCTATGGTTAAACCCCACTCAAATGGAAAGTGTATGGGGACATATGGATGGGTAAACTTCAGTCTACCTTGGCAGGCTGTGCTCCCTCACATTCTCCTATCTGATGGAACTGCATGGATAGACCTCTCCACCTGCATTTGAATAATTTATTTCTGAAACTTATTTCTGAACATGACTCTCCATTTTCGCCAGAGACACAAAATGGAAATGATCGCATCTACACGGTTTGTTATTGAATCAAATATTTAACCCCCTAAAAAAAACAAAAAAAACAATGAAAGTGAAAAAGTAGATCTGAGAGAAAGGAGGAGTTGGCATTTTAGCAGGTGTTATTCCCTAAAGATAATACTATCATAGCTATGGGCCCTGGAGGCGAGCCTCCCAGGCAGAAGTGTTTTCTGCCGCCGGGCTGTTCTACACCTGCACCCACTCTTTAGGGAAAACACTTATATCAAGTGATGCTTTTGCTGCATTTGGGAACAGGTGCTTACACACACACACACTAGCAGTGGCAGTGGCAGTAACAGCCAATTGGCTTGTGTTGACTGCAGTGCTGGGGGCGGGGGGTAGTTTGAGTGTTGCCTTTGATGACATGTAATCTGCTCGTTTTGGAACATTATCGGAAATCAGTTGGATTCTACTGTGTGTGAGACAGCTGTGAGAGAGAGAGAGAGAGAGAGAGAGAGAGAGAAAGAGAGAGAGAGAGGGTGTTCTGCCTTTGACAAAGGCGGCCATTCCAGATGATGGCTGGTTATTTGCCCAGCACTGTGAGGTATTTGCCCAAAAAGATACAATTCATTAGATACCTATTAATTTCACATCACGTTAAACTTTCTTTGACCTTACACAAGCCTACACCTTCGAGTGTTAAAAGATGCCTTTATCAGCAGCTCTGAAGATATCAACACACTGCATCTCCTTTGCTTAAAACAGGCTACAGTGGCACAGTAAAGAAAACTTGGCAAGGTCCTTCTTTATGTATAAAATCTCTCCTTGTGACTCAGCAAGCTAGCTTAGCACATAAACGTCCTTCTGTCCGATGCATACTACTATCTATACAGCTAACAAAAACAAACCTAGTTTGGATGTGTAAATATGTTCTCACATTACTTGCCTGATACCACTTCATCTTAAAGCACAAATCCAGAGGCGTGAGTTAAGAGCACAGCGTATTATACAAGATAGAAAACACAAAAGCTCTTTGTCAGCACACGCAGGCAGGAACCGCATTGCTTTCTTAACAAGGCCCAATTAAAGACAAGTCCATGTTGAGCTAAATCCAGCGGATTAGCGTGCTGTGGCGCTGCAGCTTGCTTGTTGGAAACGGGGTTCTGTCTGCATATCAATGGCCTCACCTATGCAGGAGGGGAGCTGGTGGTCCCATGTCCGACGCTCGCCCGTCATGCATCTGAGGATGCTGCTGCCATGGAGACGGTAGCCGGCGTCGCAGCTGTAGGTGACCGCGCTGCCAGCAAAGTGGCCCTGGTCGCTGACTTTGGCACCGAACTGGGGCACACCTGGGTCCTCACAGTGGGAGAGCTCGAAACCTTTCACAGCAGAAAGAGATGGAGAGAAAGAGAGAGAGAGAGAAAGTGAGAACAGGGGTGAGACAGGACAGGAGGAGAGAGAGCTCCAAAAAGACACTGACAGACTACCTATTCCAGCATAACGGAGATGCCAAACGCTCAGCAGGGTGTAAGTGTGCTGTGTGTGTGTGTGTGTGTGTCTGTGAGCGTGTGTGTGAATGTGTGCATGCATGTCTGTGTTTGTGGGTGTGCCTGCATGTGTATGTGTGTGTGTGTGTGTGTGTGTGTGTGTGTGTGTGTGTGTTTCTGTGTGTATAAACCACATGCTGCTTGCACCAGCCTCTGCCAGTGCAACCTGTAAGTGGTACAAACGAGGTGTAATGCAATTTCCTGTGTACGGCGTTTCCAACATTAAAGGTAATTACAGAAAATACCAGAATAAATAATATCAGTCAAGTCATTAAATCTTAATTAGCAAAATAATGACACGGCTAATTAACTCATTAGGAGTGGGGTTTAGGGGCAGACAGCAGAACGTACACACAGGGCTACTTGAGATTAGGAGCCATGAAAGACTACAGCTGTAGGATAAGAAATACAGAGGGCAACAGGTGCGATTACGCGTCATTATAAAACAGTAACAGATACACTGAGTTCCGACTTCTTTCCGTTGAGCTACATACTTTTTTTTCAGACGTTTAGTACACTAGCAATTAGAGTCGAGCACTCGTCCAATTATAGAAGTTGTTGGCAGCGGAGTGGAAGGCAAGGCATTAGAGCAGGTAGAACACCAAACTCTTTGCACAGATGACACAGTTAGGCAGTGAACACCTACCGCGGAGATAAACAAGCAAAGCACCGCTCCAAACAGCGTTAATAAATAAATAAATAAATAACATCCTTCACTGGTTTCACCACCAACCCCTGGACCAATCCAGCTGTGATTTCAGTCATTAACGTCTGCATTAACCCCATCATTATCGGGTCCAGCAGCAGGCAATGGGCTCATTATCGCATTCAAATGATGGAGAAAGGTGATCCACTTCCTGCCCCTTAGAGTTCCAGCCATTAGCTATTGATCAGCTAACACTGCACCTTTTTCTTGTACCAGTCCTTGTTTTCACTGGCTGCCTCAGCCCAGGCATTGTGCATGTGGTCATTCTCTCCAAGCCTTGAAGCTGTTGCCTTGGGCCCAGCATGCCCTGTCAATCATCTGGACAAATTTCCAATCGCGGCCCCCTGTATTATTTTTGTCACGACACGGACCAGATAATTACAGGCTGGCTGACTGGGAGCGGTGTCACCCGCGGCGTCAGGGGGCCTGGCAAAAAAAAAAACTAACGTTTGCCTGGGGAGTTGTATTTCTTCCCTCTCCCTATGCCAAATGTTATGACAGTCTTACCAGAATCAAAAGCGATATAAATTACAACAGTTACAGGCTCCATTAAGAAGATTACATCTTCTCTTTTCTCTTGGGGGGGGAGATGAGGTTTTGAAGTGGGGGGTCGCATTGGTCTGAGGTTTAAACACAGCAGCCAAAATCCTCCTATCCTTGGCATGCTCCGAGGGGCTCAATCAATCATTGATCAATCAACCAATCAATTCAGATTCATGTAGCATTACTAGCCTGAGCAGAGCTAACAACGGCTGACACCACCCTGGCCCCTCAACCCCCTCTCTTTAGTATGGCTAGCAGCTAATAATCTGAGAAGGACAGTGAGGGGTTGTGCTTTTTTTCCCTGTGGAGAACTGCTTTACCCAAGATTTATAGCACAGAGGCTCACATTATTTAAAGGAAATCCTATGGGAGGCAAAAAGTCAGGCTGCTCCTTCTCTGGCTATTTGTAATGGGCTTTATTCCTAATTACACTTCTATTAGGAAAGGATAATTCACCCAAAATAACACCTGCTACATGAAGCTATGGCAAAGAGGCTATAATGCTCTCGTTAAGACTAATGACCAGCTCGGTTTCTTGATTAAAATGATCATCTTTGCATGCTGCACTGAAAGGGTAACATGCAAAGTTTGCTTGCACCTTGCACCTACAAGTCACTTGCTCTCTATCTCTGAAATCAGGAGGAAAAAAGCAATTATTTCTCCTGAGAGAAACTATGGGGGCTCTATTAAAATCATTAAGTGGCTCGGATTTAGGGTCAATCTGAAATGGAATCGAATTTCACAGGTCAGGCTTTAATGAAGTGGAACACTGGGAGGGAAAGAGAGAAACCGAAAGACAAAGAGAAAGAGAGAAATAGAGAGAGAGGCAGAGAAAAACAGAGTGGGAGACTGAACAAGAGACAGAGAGAATGACAAGTAGAGCTTAGGTCTTAAGATATGATTCAGAGACTACTTCATGGAAAAGAGATCAGTCCTTCCCTCTCTTCAGAAAAAAAAGAACTTTTAACAAATAGGTTTTAAGAGCAATAATTGAAATTGAGTCTCTGTGCTTGACCTTGGTGGAGGTCAGGTCATACGGATCACTCACTGGAGTAAATGAGCTTGAAGCCTTGAGCAGTATCTTCCTGATCAGAGTAGAACTCAAGCCAGAGGTGATTGGATGTGCTTGTAAGAGACACACCCATCATGGTCGTCCCTGAGAACGTGCCAAGGACATCCGCTGTGTTGTCTTGGCCATCGTAGAGCTAGGAAAGACAAGTTTACACAACCTCTTTAGAAACTGTCTGCACACCAAACCACATCTAATATATATCTCATAGCTTTGTTGACATTACTGGGAATAAGAAGTACACCTGGCAGTTATTAGATGCTATGTTGTCTTGGCCATTGCATCAACATACCACAGCTTTGTAAACCCTATTGACCTCTGAAATATAATTTACATCTGGTGTCTAAGAGTTGGAAGATGGCTGCATAGTTGGTAAGTTATTTTTATATAAAAAGAATGTACAGTAAATTTCTTTTTTCAATTATCATTATTAAGATGTGCGGTTGACACACTCTTACTTTGTACAGTTAGCACCTATCACAAATAGTGTAATCGTGTTCATACTCCCACTCTCATCTTGCACAGTCCGTTTCATCCAAGTGTGGATGCTATTTCCTGGATGAAACAGAGCTATTTCCTGGATGAAACAGCCCTCCATTCAAAAACACTGCTTGTGTTTGAAGATGTCTATGTATGTATGCTGGGCTCATTCAGTGAAGGCCATGGTCTAAAGTGCCTCCCTGGCTGAGCGCTGCTTGTGTTTGTTGGACTTTACCTTGAGAATGTCACCTTGTGCGAGATGGAAGGAGCTGGCAGAGATGTTGATGCCTTTGCCTGTTTGGACCTGGACGCTGTAGATGCACTCATGGTTGTTGTCGTAATTCATCGGGTAGTTAGGTGACAGCAAGACGCCGGCGTTGTTGGAAACGGTCGAGCCACACTCGGCTGAAGTGAACAAGGGCAAAGAGGGTTTTATGAGGATCGAGACAGAGTTTTATGGCCATGTTGGTCCAACTCACAGATAGCAAGTCCATTAAGTCTTTCGCAGGGACACCTTTTGATTGTGGCAAAACGTTTTAATAAATATCTGCTGGGTTTTACAAGAAAAATGACAATAGATAAATAAGGATGAGGTCAAAAACACATTCCTATGTTTTATTGCAACTGCAGATTACAATATGTGGTACTATTTCACTGGAGACAAACTGCAAAAAAACTGTTCATCTTGCCAAGTTTACTCATCTTGAAAAAGACCCCTAGATTGTTTGTCAATTTGACTTGATAATACTGATCCATTATCATTTTAATTGATATTTTCTTATATCTCATTTCATATGGATTTTGAAGTCAGCTAATTTTTCAACACATTTTCACATGAATAAATGTTGTCTTGGCAAAATTAACATTTCTTTGCAGAGTAAGTTTATCCACATATGGCTGTCATTCAAGTAAGCCAACCGCACAAGCATTCAATGTATCAATTTACTCCAAACCAATCCCATGATACCCTAGGAGTAGTAAATTAGTTCCTCTAACTGCTAAGCATTGTCCATTCTAGAGCATTCTGGGTAACACTTATAGTGCTCTTGTGACTGTACATACACCATGAATTACAGTCTAACAAACTGTTACACTACTGACATTGTGGAATGTTGTGTACTATTTATTGTTGCTAATGGTTAACACACTTTAAAGAAGAAATCCGGTATACATCAATCCATAGACCTGTTTTCCGGGTCACTGTGTGCTGTCTGTAGTACAAGCAACCAGGAAATTTGATAAAACATGTCTGAATAACAAACCGTCAGCTAATGTTTACTGAATTAAGCATTAATTAAGCTCTAACCACTATACAATCACTGACATATTTGATCGGATGTGAAGCCGAAATAGCTCAGTTGGGAGAGCGTTAGACTGAAGATCTAAAGGTCCCTGGTTCGATCCCGGGTTTCGGCATCCCTTTGCCAGTTAGGTCAAGTTTCCTTGCCGGAGGCTCGTGGTGCTAGGCCTTACATGTCCTTCTTTGCCCTTTTGGAAAATCACCTGTCGGCAGCACACCGAGCTTACGTGGTATGTGCCGAGCACCAGCATTGCGCTAAAGGGCAAGGATCCAGCTGTGGGTAAAACCCGTGAAACAGGGTAGCTGCTGCCATAACGCAGAGTACTAATCACTTTACTATCACTGCTAGTAGGGTGGCGAGTTGACTTGAGGTGGCATTTTAAGGTTGGTTTCCATGACGGCCTTATCGCGTCCACCTCATTTCGCACGGTGTCAGTATAGTCAGTTGGTAGTGCGGAGAATTTTAGTTGAACAGCCGGCCATCCTTAGGTCGCTTGTTCGACTCTGACACGAAGGAGGCTGGAATTTTAAGGCTGTCGTGTAGCTTGTCGGCGAACGGTGGAAAAGCTCTTCCTTCCCTGACCGGGAATCGAACCCGGGCCGCGGCGGTGAGAGCGCCGAATCCTAACCACTAGACCACCAGGGAGATACACCGCCTTCTCTATACTTCTCTTATTACCCTTTGGACTGCAACACGGCTTTTTTGAGAACATCCAGTAAAATTGGCTGAAATTTCGAGCCAAGACCCGGCCATCAAGCAAGTAGTGTTTGTTTCAAAAGCAGCGATTTAAGCCTGGAACTCCCTGTGCCATTATGAAAATCACCTGAGAACAGGTGTAGTGCTGTGTGTAAAGGCTGCCGTGACCCGGATTCGAACCGAGGTTGCTGCGGCCACAACGCAGAGTATTAACCACTATAAGAACACGGCCGGCCACCAGTGACGGGTTTTTGCTGCCGCCAGCAAAGCTACTAACTCGGTGGTCGTGACAGGGCCCCGAGGCGACCTTAGGTGGACTTTTCGGGTCCGTTTCCATGACGCCCTCCCCGTATCCAAGTCTTTCCTGGGCGCAAGGCTGTCTGATGACCTTCGATAACGCCGTTGGTAGCGCGGAGAACTGCAGTTATGTGGCAGACCATCCTTAGGTTGCTGGTACGAGTCCGGCTTGAAGGACTCCGTACTTTTTCTTGTTTATATTGACATTTTCACACTTGCCCGTCGCAGTCCAAAAGTTCTACTTCCCTGACAACTAAATTTAAAGTAAGTTACAGTGACCCATTCATTTAGCGCTAGTTGCAGTTCACTATTTCGCCTGTGCTGTATCAGATTTACATCACTCCTGAAACAACTATGGCTATGGATTGACTGACACCACATTTCTCCCTTCATTTATGATGTAGATACACAGTAACAAGGGCACTGTACTATAAAATGTTACCGCATTCTGCTCTGAGACTTCCTTTCCTTCTGATGCAGTCGGTTGAGGCAGTGGCCTTGACTGACAGCCTCTGCTGAAGGGGAGGTTAAGGTGGAGGCAAATGAAAGCAGGCTGACCACGTACCCACACACCTTGGCAGAGGTGCGCTCCAGACGCGCCGCCCGCCGCCCAGGCACGTGATCTCCCGAGGCCCCTGCAGACGGTAGCCACTCTCACATGCAAACACCAGGGAGTCGCCAATGCCCAAGCGTCCGCCACCGCTATGCCAGCCAAACTTGGGCACGCCAGGGTCCTCACACGGCTCCAAGTCATACTCTAAGAGCCAAACAAGACAAAGGCAAAGTATGCACACGCTTCCTAAGTGACTCAATTCAATGTCAGTGACTCAATGTTTATTTGTTTGTTTTTGTTTTTGACACTGTTTATATTATGCATCACTGCCAAAACACAACTGTTGAAATTGCCAATATGGGCACAACAGTGCTCACATTATCCCAAATTTGTCAAAAGCTGCAGCCATTACGCTGCTGAAATCACCACTCAGACGATGGCCATAATGTTGCCGCCGAGAGCAAAGTTAATGACACTCCATGTCCAAAGCTCAGAAGGCAAACAGTAAGGGCGCATGCGGCCCAGGAGAGGGGGGCGATTATGGCAACACAAAGCCAAATCAGTTAGATATATTGTTTTCCAATTTTTGGGCCCATTTCTCGGTGTGGATGATGAGAAAATGTTTGAACATTATGCCACAACAGCTGGGGCTTGACACAAGTTGCCCATGGCAGCAACGCCTTTGTTGCTCCATTTCAAGGCCTTTCTGATGTTGATACTGGAGCTATCTCTCTCTGTCTCTCTTTCTCTCTCCCTCTCTTTCTCTCTCATGTGCTCCCTGCCACTCTATCCTGTGGATAAATGGTCATTGAATATGCATTATCTGTGCTGTGCCACACAGCTGTTTCTCTGTTGCCTATCTATCTATCCTCTACCATGAAAACAGCGGTATGACAAACAACTGCAATGTGCCATATATTTATGAGATGATTGCAGCTAACATAGTAGGTCTCATAACCAGCGGTGAGACAGCAGTGCAGAGGGAAGGAGGCCTGATTTTCATTCAATTGTATGAATTATATTAATAAAACTGAGGGAATTTTAGGGTGTTTCTTCCCTGTCTTAATCACCAAGGGTGTACAGAGGGGCCATCCTCAGTGTCTCCCCGTCTCGCCCTGACGCACCACTGATTATGCGCCAACATGTACGAACCTGTCAATCTCCACCACGTTTAATATCAGGCGAAGGGAATGAGAATAGTTTTAATCAGCAAACCATATTATGTAAATTTCAAAGCCATAGCCTCTGATTATTTCATGGGTATTCATTGGTTCCAGTCACTTAATGAATGTAGACTCTCTCTTGGCAAACAAAAAGAGAAGGGTGAATACAAGAGGTAAAATCACTAGGTGGGCTCCCATAATCTTTCTCTCTCTCTCTCTCTCTCTCTTTCTCTCACTCCCCTTCTCTTTCTCGCCTCCTTCCTGCTCGTCCTTGTGTCATCGTTCCTACTGTACTTGCCATGTTGCTTCATAGGGGGTAACAAGAAAGGGTGTCTAAAAACAGCACAATTAGCTGGCGAGAAGGTGTCTCCACAGCGCTGAGCGACCACGAGTGCAAGTGAACACAAAAGAGAGTGGGCAAGGCCCTACTGCTTTCAGAAACATGCCCCGGCTTGTTTCATTAGCGGAGCAGCACCTGCAGCCACAGACACACATCACCACGGCAGAAACCCCAGCTTGGCTTGGCTTGGCATGAGGGCGGACACCCCGACTTGGCTAGACTCAATACAGCTGCTTGTTTTCTGCCCGTCGCCCTGTTTCATGGCTCCGATCGATTCTCGACAGACAAAAACGGTGTGGATGAAAGATGGACACAATATAGCCAGTGATTTTGTCCGTGAGTGTGTATGCGCATTTGTGTGTGTGTGTTTGTGTGCATGTGTATGTGTGTGTGTGAGTGTGTGTCTGTCTTCTCTCTCCCACCTGAAAAAGAGATGTTGAAGCCTTGGAAAGATATAGAGAAGTCAGAGATG